>JAQLOL010000010.1:24124457-24138441 GCA_029783665.1 Naso thynnoides | reverse complement strand
GGGTCCTTACGAGACACCACCGTGCACACTGCACTCATATAGTGTAGAGAAACTGTATGAACTGTATGTTTCTGCACAGAGTCACTCACCTCTGTTTACAGCCGGGAAAGACGTTGCTCGCCGATTGCTGAGCGTCTCATGATGCTCGGCAATTTTAGCAACGATGAGACGCTCGGCAATCGGCTAGCAACGCACAAATTGTGCAGTTCAAATATTATGTCCCAGTTGCTGAACATTATTAATCACACTATCATTGTATGTGGGGAAAAAAATCACAGAGAAATCACACAAGAGTTTAAGTTTGGCTGGGTACGGTGACTGAGCTCTGATGTTTATCTCCTTCAATTTTTTGGAGCAATTCTTGCACTTATTTCCTCTTCCTCTGCACCTCCGGCGAGTTGTCCCGATCGAAAAACACCTGCCGACCCTGAAATGTATTATACAGTTATTTCCAAGCTTGCTGCAGTACCACTTGTTTCACGCTGAAATCCAGAAATCTTACTATTACGGATCTTGGTGGTGCTGTTGCTTTCGGCTTTGGTGTGGTAGCCCTGTGTGCTCTCTCTAGTTGGATATCCATACCTTCTTGCAGCTCCAGCGTTGTACTTAAGAGGTTGGATATGAGCGGTGCCATCTCTCTCCCCTCTGCGTCTGCGGGTATCTTGTACACCCTGATGTTGTTCCGCTGGAGTCTGTTCTCCATATTGTCTTCTTTAGCCGTTATCCGAGCCTCTCTCCTCAACAGGTGACCTACAGCCCTGTCCTGACGTATGCGTCTGTCTTCGTTGGCCCTCACTCTGTGTTCGGCTGTGGTCACTCTCTTGTCCAATTTCCCCATATGCGGCTTTATTTCACCCATTTCTAATTCCAGCCTGTTTAGTGATTGTTTGGTGTCCCGAAAAGATTCACCATTCTCCTGTTTCCTTAGCTCCGCAAGCAGCTCTGATTCCCCACCATGCTCACTGTTAGCCATGCTAGCTTTGAGCGTTAGCTGCTTTGAGCATTAGCTGCTTCTGGCTACTCTCAGCTTCATCACATTTTCTGGACTTATTGTCTTTCCTGTCTTGTCTCTGGCCTGAGCTCATTGTGGTAGAAAGTCTGTCGTTTAACCATGTGTTCATCCGTTGCGTTTCTCTTAGTTTTAGGCTATTTTAGTCATGGGTCGGGTGAAGCATGGTTTTTAGGCGCCTGTCTTGGGCATAGCCTAACTGGAAGCCCTTTACTTTACCCCTCCTTAACTGGTGGTTTTGGAGTTGAGGCCCCAAATGGGACTGTCGGGCGCTTCACAGGCACTCTCAGCTGTTTATCCCCCACACGCGTGCAGATGGCTTTTGGAGCGGCTGCGCCTAATGCAACACATCTCAGTGATCCCAGTCACAGGCCTACACTGATGGACTCCCTCCCTCCTCGTTTTTAATATGGGAAAAAAAAAAAAGTTGGCAAATTTGTAGGTTGTGTGTGCGCGAGTAGTTGTAAAAATTACTTGCGCTGTCTAGTAACCAGCCGGTGAACATAATGGAGCTTGTAGCCGCTTAAAAAAGCCAAAAGGAGTTGGAATTCTAGACTTAGAATTGTCAGGTGGCCTGAAACACAACTCCAGGTGAATTTAATGTTGCTCTGTCTGCTGGATGTGTGAATAGTTTGCTAACAGTCATCGTTACAAGTGGATGTTGTGTTTTCAGCTCGTTCTACTGTCCTCATGTTGCCTCAAAAATCAACTGATGCTCCTTTAACTCACAAGCTAGTCTTCAGCATCATGGCAAGACTCCAGGCAAGCACTTAAGGTTTAATGTCTTAGATGAAATGCATGTGAAAATGAAGTGTTATCTGATATCACTTACCCTACCTGAATGTAAATCCTTCTGGATAAATTAAAAACACGTTATTCCCCAGTAAGCAAAGCTATACAGCTGAATTTCAGTATTCATCTGCTGGTTGTTAAAAGGCTGCACCCGTTCTTCGGCCTGTCTCAGCTCAGCTCCACCCGCCTGGTTGGTCCTGGTGGAGAATTTGAACTAAAAAATACAATAATATGGCATGTGTGACCTCAGAGGGCCAGGGACTTCCCTGCTCCGCCCGCTCATATTTGTTGATCTTAGTTGTCCAGCACATTTCATAAGAATGACTTCAACACGCACAGACAATCACACATCTGCACTCACAAACACAAAGCAGTGCAGTGGTGATGTGTGACTGGGGCTGACATCGCTGACGCAAGCCCAGCCTGTGTTTGTGTGTGTGCGTTTGTGTGCGTGTGTGTGTGTGTGTGCGTGTGTGTGCACCAGGGAGTCCAGGGTGTTCGGTGTAAATCTCTCCGAGGGAAAAAAGGAAAGGAATATAATTTGTCTCTGTGTTTTTTGTTGATGTGCACTTTGAGGTCAGCAGGTCTGTCAGTCTCCTGCACGTCTGTGCGCGGCCTGCCTGTGTGCCTGTACGTGTGTGTCGAAGGGGAGAGGCTGCACTTAAAGCTACTGTTCCTGGTCAGTTGTTTGTCTAAGCAGGCCTGATGCAAACGCTCAACATTATCCATCAGTGTCGTAAGTGGCAGAGTTTACCACATAATGCTGTTGATACCAGGCAATTTAGCTAACCAGTGGAAAGTATTTGAAACTTTTTTGCAATGGACTGCTGGAATGAACTGGTGCAGTAAATCCAGCTTTTCCTGCTTTGAACTGGGTTTTTGATGAAGGCCAAATGATGTCATCTGCTAATTTGGATATTTGTGGCATCAGTTGCATCAGTTTTGGGATATCTGAAACTTTCATCAGGACATTTCAAGCCTTAAAAAAAAAAACACCAGTTAAAAATCTGTCCAAGACATTATGATGGCAGTCAGGTTTTAAGAGCAATAAATTGGCTTTTTGGTGTGTTGCAGTAGTTAAGCCATCGTTCCCAGTTCTTAAATCAGACACATTTTAGCAACCTATACCTTTTACAAATTGCTTGCTCAGTCTGTTGTTTGTTACTGTGGTGCTCTTAACAGCATTCATGACAGTCGTCGTATATTTTTCTGCAGCAAAAGCCCTTTATTATTGACCTCCGCATGTTGCCTGACACCAATAACAACACTTCTGCATTAACATTGTCAGGAAGAGCAAGAAGGCAGTGAAGAGAATTAGGAGGGAAAAAAAAGACATTGTAGTCTGGCAGGCTTGCTTTGCTTCTGTCACATTAATGTGGCCTAAAATGCTTCACAGAATTAGTAGAAATCTTTAGTCTTAATGTACAGAATTGCAAAAGTGTCTTCCTGCTATTAGAAGTAGGCTCGTTTTTGGATTAAAATGTAAGTTTGGACTAAATGAGGCCTTATTTATGATGATAGTTTAGTTAATAAATTTGGACAAGTTTTGCTGCAGTAGAATATTTTGCTCCCTCCCTTCTCTGTTTGTGCAACTGATACCTGAGAAGTGGGCATGGCTTGGAAACCAGTGCCATGGCAACATGACACCCAGCTGTGAACTGGTTGCCATAGCAGTGTTCAGTAGGTTGCTGGTGTTGGGTTCCATTGGTGGCTGCTATTCACGGGAGTGTCAGCTGTTTGTCTTTAGGCAGTCCTGAGTGGAAGCAGACACGCACCAACGGGTGTCACAGGATTTGCACCTTTATGCCTCTGCACCACCCGACAAAAACACCGTAAGGTCGGAGATATGCTAGCTCATAGCAACGTGTTTGTGTGCACGTGACAGTTTGCTTGAAGCAGGTGTTGTGCGTGCCCTTCCACCAAACACAGTCTTTGCGATCCACGTCACTACAACATGCTGTTACATTTCTGGGATGTGCACGTCAAGCTGCGGCGTAGGCTGTGGCGTAGGGCACGCACCAGCGTGGAGGCAACGCAGAAGTATAAATCACGCTAAAGTCGACACCCCAATAGCAAAACTGAAATAGGTGCACCCAGACTTTTTGCTTTGTAGCGTAATGACCATACCCAATGTGCTATAATAAGCTCTCATCAACAAACCTTGTCAATGCAGCCTTAACAACGTTCAACCTCAGAGTAGGACCTGTTCAACTCAAAATGCAGACTCTGACAGGACTGTTCTGTCAGATGACTCTTCACAATCTGAGCTAATTTGCCGTGGCATTTTCGCTCAGCAGATTACCGACATGGCAGATTCACACAGGATTAAGCACGCAGATGACCTCTGCGCATATTAAAAATCATAAGAGGACTTTAGAATAGTATTCCCGTGTGAATGGGGCTTTAAAAGCTACATTACACAGCAGTTAATTACTGTTGAGGCTGCAGATAGAAGTTAATCAAAGGAGAGACTTAATAATCCTGAAAATCTGCGTCAGTTTATCTGAAGAGCTGACTGTTGGTCTGTTGGTCTGTTGGTCAGTCTGAAAGTTTGTCAATACTTTCTCCCCCCTTTTTGAATTAAAGTCACTTCGAGACTGAGAAAAAGATGTGAGCAGACCTGCATAATTCAACGCCTCATCCCGAGTGTGTGTGTGTGTGCGCGCATCTATGTGCTCGCATGTGTGCACACTGCATTCTGAAGAGTGCTTCTCCATTCTCTGCACGTTGGGACCTTCAGAAACACCCAGTAAGGTCACACTCGTGCTCATATTCATGCGTGCACACATGTTTGTGTGTAACTCCATCACCCTGATCACAAGGCGCCGTGTTTAACCAGCCCCCCGTAAACCACTGCAGACTGTTATTGATCCTTCTTGTACACACACACAGATACACACAAACACGCCCAGAAGCATGTGTGACCTCTCTGGCTTTTTGCTCAAGTCTCTATTTTTTGTCCCTCTCTCCCTTTATAGTTTCTGAGAATGAGAGCCAAAAAAAACCCAAAAAACCAAAATGTAAATGGAGCAGAAGTGGATGCTTTCTCTGTTCAGTTAGTTTCTGTGAAACTGATGTGATTTTGTCGTCACTGACACAAATACCTATGCTGATTCCTATTTGCCACCATTACTGTTTGTAGATTTGACAAACGTTTGGCAAAAATGAAGAAGAAATACTTTGAAATCTCAAAGGATGATCTCTGTATTTACCACAGCAGAAAAAAATCTGGCCTGTATTAGATCGCAGTCGATAAATTGGTTTGCCATTATCAGCCTGTCACAGATATATCTGTTCCTTGATATGTGTCGTTAATAAAACATATTTTAAGGCAGGAAAAAATGCTTGAACTACTGATTTAAAATGGTGTATTTGTGTAGTTTGTCCAGCAGAGGGCAGTCCATTATTTAACTATTAAGTGAAGTGTCTATTGTTCAGTGCTGATGTTTGGAATAAAGTTTGTTAAAATGTAAGATATCCTGCCTCCATTACGTATCTGTGTCCTAACTGTTCGATAATTACATTCAGTCAATATATGATATCAGCTGATATATTTATCTCTAATATTAGTTTTGGCATCAGCCCCAAATATCCCACTTCAGTCGCACCCCCGCCTGAATTTGATGGAGGCTTGAATTACAGATCTTGCTTTTATCATTTCCTCTATTTTTATGAATGTATTTTGTCAAATATTAGTAAAACATTGTTCCGTTTTCTGGTCTGGTCCTGTTTAAATTTTTGAAAGCAGACTTTTTCCATTTTTTCTTTTTTTCTGTGGTTAAAATCAGGATAGTGTGGATTTTAACAGCACTAGCTCCATCTGTGTATCATCGTAACTGTGCTGTACTTATCGCTCTGTTTTTCATAATCTACCAGAAGTCTTTTTTTCTGTTACTGAGCAGCTCAGATAGTTTCTACTGAGCACACAACTCAAACTCAACTTCTCACTTCTTGCACTGATGTCTGGGGAAATTCTTTCCAGTTACCTGATTTTACATCCAAGCAGTCAAGCTTCAAATCAATTCACGTCATTTAATTTTTTACATTGTGGTCATAAATAGACTCTCATCAGTCTCGATTCTACTCGCTGCGAATAAAAACTACTCGTACTCTGAAAACAAGACATTCTATATTTCTGCACATCCCACTTGGATTAGCAGAGCCACACCGTGTTGGTTTTGCTGCTTAACTTTTTGCTGGACCACTGATACTCATTGGAGAACGATGGCGTCTCTGTATTGGTTAGCAGCCTGGGCCTCCACTTATGAACTGTTTTTTTTTTTGTATGTGTGTGCAGAGATATATGGACAAATCCCATCAGGAGTTTGCACAATAAAGATGTAGAAACTCTCCCGTCACCCTCTCCGCCGCACTTATCCAAACAACAGTGTAGGAGTTTAAATTATGCTCTGATAAAGAACATAATCCTTTTGATTTTACTTCATTATAAATGAATTATTTGGGCTTTTTGACTGCTAAGCAATGGTAAGATGAACAGATTATCTTTCCTTGCGTAGATATTTGGCTCCAATCAGTGTCACAACTTTTTGACTCACTGGCCAAGGGATTGAGATATGGGAAAAATTACCTGACTAATCATATTTTCACCAGCCCAAATTTGGACACATGGGGTATAACTTCTTCAGCATTTAATTACTAAAACAAATCTGAGATTTACTTGCCAAACAGATAACTATGTCTGCTTGGCAGTTGGTGGGTGCTGCTGTCAGACCCTGGGTCCAATCTTAGACATTTTATGCATTTATGCTTCAGTCGCGATATCTTTATAGGATACGTTATATTTGGGAGTATTTTTAGCCAAATTATGAGTTTACAGTAAACAAAGCATATTTATAAAGGGTTTTTTTTGTGAGGAATTTATGACGGTAAAATGGTCAGAACTAGAATCAGAATGTATTAAATTTAAAGATGATGCATAAGAGGAAGACGAGGTGTGTCTAGAGAAACAGGTTTTTAGGTAATCAAACATGACACTTTACATTGACGGCTACGTCAGCGTCAGGTGCATATCATGTCTCATATATGTTTACTTTGTGTCACACACACACACACGCACACACGCACACACACACACACACACACACAGGGTGATTGTTTCCATCCAGTAACCACGCAGTTATCTGCCAACCTTGATCCTCGTGGGTTGCTCACGGAGGCGTTGAGGCTGTTAGCAGGTCTGATTTGTGGCCAGGCACCACCACTGGGCTCGGACGATTTATACTATGCCTTCCCACAATGCCTCTCTCTGTCAGGATGACAGGGTGAGTTGGGTGGGCAGGGGGTGGAGGCTGGCCGGCTCGATACCAAAGCAGAAACTCACCTGAAACAAAGAGGCTTTTCTTTGCAGCCACAGAGGAAATGTGTGCATTTAGTCTTCATTCATTTAGGACAACAGGCCCCCGCTGCCCCCCCTTTGATTTTCCTGGTGGTTCAGGTCGGTTTCGCTCTGCAGGAGATTCAGTGAAATTCCAAATTGTTCTTCTCACTTTATTAAACGTTGAATTTCTTCTGGTCAAATAATATTACAGGACTCAGTTGCTTTGTTCTAACATTTCTATTAAGTATTTGTCTTCTTTCTTTGGTCCAAATGTTTCTGTAAAGTAGGAGTGACTTAAGTATGATTGCATGTCTCATTCTAACTCTGTGTCCCCCACAGACAGTTTCAGAGGGCAGCAATAAATCAACAACCGCTCAAGGATTTCTCCTGCTGTTCCCCTGACAATAACTGTTCAAACTGTATGCTGCCTGACAGGAAGAGTGAGTCTCACATCTTGTGGCCCCTGAAGCTGCTGAAAGCACATTTTATTTAAATGCTATGATGTTAAATCAGTTTACATGACTGCCATAAACTCATTGGGATAACTTAAATACAAGGTTGCATCAGGTTAGTTATTGTTGTGATACTAATGTAGCAGAAACACCGATTTCTCCTTTAAATATGGACAAACTACATTTATTGTGGATCTGTCACATCTGGCAGATACCAGTGTCAATCTGACAAATTGGATCGCTGCATGTCCATGCTCAGTCGAGGGTTTATGAGGTAAAATATGTCCTTTTTTATGTTTTTAGACTAATAAACAAGGTGTACTGCTGCTAAAAGCAAAGCGTAATTAATTATATGTGCAACCCATTAGCAAATTTGAAAACAATCGTGTTAAAATTCAAGGTCTTTTTAAGGTCAGCATTTGCATAAAATGCCTTAGAACAATTGATGGAGGCTGTTGTTGATGGATGTTTATGCACGTTTTCTTTAGCCTGTTTGTTGTCAGATGAAGGTAGAAGACTTTTTTTTTTAAACTTGTCAATAGTCACCAACCCATAGAAATCTATAAAAGAAGACTCCAGTGTCTGATCTTACATCTGCGGTTGCAAGTAGCAGTGAGATATTTGATAGTGTGGAGAAAATGCTGTGAGACCTCCATCCTTTGCCTATTAAAAGCAAGAGAAAAGTAATTCTCCCGCTTCATGTGCTGGGATTCTTTCTTTTTTTCTTCCCTCCTTTCGTTCTCTCTGTTGTCGGCGTGTCTGATGCCTTTGAAATGTCTCTGCTGGGATCTGATGTGGGATGAGTTTCCCCTCCCTGCAGCTGAGTTAAAACCTCAGTCCAGCTGACCTTAGACACAGGCTTAGGGAGGAATCCCCCTATGTTACTGCAGGTGGGGCTGCAACAATATTGACGCAGGAACTCGGTTCATTTTATTAGGCTCATGTTCGTGTCTGTGTGTATGTGGAGGAGACTAAGATGACGCACAGCAGCTGGAATCTATTCTCGCTTTCAAGCAGCCATCATCCAAAAAGCTCCTCTCCTCCCTTCTCCTCCTTCAACTTCTCAGTGCAGAAAAAAAAAAAAAAATCCAACTTCAAGTATTCAGTGTCTCCATGGTAACTAGGGTTTCACCTTTTTTGGTTTTGCCGTATTGTTCTTTAATTAAACACAGGGCTGCAGTATCAGTGCAAGGAAAAGCAGTGTTTGTAAACAAAAAAACTCTGGTTATTTACACCTGAGGGAGGTAAATAGAGCAACAGCAACAGTAAACAGATCAGCTTTTAAACTGGGGCAGGAAACGCCCAGAACAACATCAGCTGGAGTTATGGGACTGCAGCACCTCATTTAAACACAGTGATAAGTTGTAATTCCAATTTAGCTTCTGGAAACAGAACAAAAAGTGCCCAAAACCATTTTCACACAGTCAGAAAAGTGTAAGCACTTCTTCGACATTGTTGGTTTGTCCAAGAACCAGCGAACATGACTCTATGATAGGAACCATTTTATGCCTTTGCATGTTTTCATATTTCATTTCCATCACACCCCTGACTCATTTTTTTTCAGAGATCTCAGAGCTGCCAGATCTGTTGCAGATGTGTAATGAAGAACCCCTCTGTTAGTCGTAGTGTTTCGAAGTCCAGCTCTCCGCCTGAAATCCACCGCTTTGCCTATCTCCCGATGCAAAGGGCTGCGTAGGTTGAAGCTAATGTTGTGGTCGACTGCTGGCCTGAACTACAGAGAGGACCGGTGCCAAATGTTGATGCCCCCAGGGTACACATGATGTGTGTGAGCGTAAAGTGAATGTTCGCCGAGCTGTCCTAGAGGCCTCGTTGTTTAAACGCATTTTAAATAACCATGAAACCACTCCTTGGTTCAATTCCAGCTGGGAATCTTTGCTGCATGTCTCATTATCTCTCAATTTCCTGTCAATCTCTATGAATCTCAAAAAATGCAGAAAGGCTGAATGTTAATTTGACATGTTCGTCAGGAAGAAAAACAGGTTTATGAGTTTGAGTTGTATTTGTTTATTATTAATGATAGAAAAGTAGAAAATGTAAATAATGTATTAGTGGTAGATCTCATTTGGAGTTTATTCCTTGTCTCCAGTTAACCGACTTGTCCTTCCATAGTCAGTATTCATAGACTGCAAACAGGACTACTGGCTCGTTGTCCAGCTCCTTATTAATGGTGCACCTTATCTCTGGTCTCCATGGTAATGGTACCACCTTATCCTAAAACCTCATATAAGAGAATTTACTCAGACATGCAGCTATGTTCAGTCTCAACACAGATGCGTCATACTGGAGGCTAAAAGTGGTTAATGTGCTTCAAAATGGAGCTCTGGTTAGTTTCCTGAACACCTGATAACTCCCTTTCTACCACTCGCACTCAAATGGGCGCACACACACACACACACACGCACGCACACACACACAATGGGATTCTTGCTAACCTGATTATATCAAGGTTTAAGAATTTAGTTGTTCCCAGCCACTCACACATTGAAACTGTCAGTCAGTGAGCTGTAGTGGCACTGATTGTGTGTTGTGCTGCTTTAAGGACAGCGCCACGGTGTATGTCTCTGCATTTTGAAGTTGCTTTTGGAACAGTCATAAATATAAACAGTCGGGAAACAGCACAACTGAGAACTCCTTGTAAAGTAAAACTGTTTCTTTAAATATCTGAGGAGGATGCTTTAACAGGGCGTAAGGCAAAACTTAGAGAGGTTGTAACAAAATGCTGATATGTGTTTTGAGTTCAGTGCTCCTCCTCAGGCAGTGTTTTACTTGTGTTGTCTGAACACCTGAAGCTTTAATAAATATTTTCTCTTTTTGCAAGCGAGCAGCTTCAGTGGTCTTTGTTGTTTTCCCAGTTTTTCCTCTCTGTACTTGGCATTGATACCTGGACTCAGCATTCATAAATAGTGACTTCTGCCTCTCTCACTGGATGTGGAATGTGGGTATCATCCTGCCTTTTCAGTCACTCGGCTTCCTCCGTCTGCATGTTATAGTTCAGATTTCCTGCTGCAACAACAAACTACAACATCAACCCTCGAGATAGCAACCTAAACTTTGAGAATAAGACATTACCCGTACCCTAACCTGGTTGCTATGTAAATTTAAATAAATACAGAAGCAGTTTTTAATGAAAGATTTAAGGTTTTATGAAGACAGATGCACTTTTCTCTGCTGTGGTAGCTTTCTGTATTTGTCTTTACGGACTCTAAGAAAGCAGAACACTGAAGTAATTCCGGTTGTAGAATTTATTATGAGAAAAGTGAATTATGTAACAGTTTTTTGATGTAAGGTGAATACTACTCATACTACTGTTACTACCACTTCCTGTGTCTGTTTTCAAACCAACATTCCATTGTCAAGAGGCATGAAGTCACCCAGATGTGACAATAAAAGAGAAACAGATTTGGTCTTTCAGATTTAAATTTGATTGACAGCATTTCAGTTTTGCTTTTGTGTTATTGTTTTGTGTTTTTTTTTTTTTTTTGCTTCCAATGAAACATATCTTAAATGAAATCCAGTCTGAAAAGAATTTGCTGTTTCGCAGGCGGGAAAACTGCAGTCTGCTTAAAGTTTAATCCACCACTCCTACCTCCTTAAAACAACACACACAC
Organism: Naso thynnoides; assembly: GCA_029783665.1. Classification (NCBI taxonomy): domain Eukaryota; kingdom Metazoa; phylum Chordata; class Actinopteri; order Acanthuriformes; family Acanthuridae; genus Naso; species Naso thynnoides. The sequence continues at coordinate 24,127,221 of JAQLOL010000010.1, read as the reverse complement.
ACACACACACACACACACACACACACACACACACACACACACACACACACACACACACACACACACATGAGAGAGGGAGAGAGGGAAGGTCAGGCACCAGGTGGAATCTGTTTTTTACAGCCAGAGAGTGAAGTTAACTCACTTTCTCATAGGATCACAGATGCGACCTTTGACCTCGCCGTGCAGAGCCCTTTGACTCTGAGGTGTTAGTCAGAAAGCTCAGTGGAGCAGGGTTATCTCTCATGCGGCACACTTTCTGTACACTGGCTTACTTTAACAAGTCTCACACATTCCTGTGCACTTTCTCAGAGTTGAACTGTCGGCGTGTTGCGTTTCTAACTGACGTGCACGTGGCATCGTTGAGCGAAGGGATTTGAAAGGGACAGATTAAGGAAGTACAGGTAACATTTTGCCACCAAATAAAACGATGTGTGACTGGCTGTTCACTGAAACCAGTTCTTGATTCCCACTGATAACTTTAGCGCGTCACCCTCCAGCTCGAACACACACACTTAAAGAAACACAAAGACACACTTTCTTCCCTCCCTGGTCTCCATCAGGTTTTATCTAACTGATAACAGCTATCTCCAGTGTTGCCCTACTTTGTGTGTGTGTGTCATAAATAGTCCTGTAAGTCTTGACTCACAAGCTCGCTCACAAGTATCACTTGCACATATTTGCCCTCATGCAGCACCATATAGGTCTAATGTGCACACAGTAACTACAGACCGTTCATTAGACTTATAGGCAGATCACAGGTGCACATACGTACAACGCATCGAGCCACCAAAACACACTGCCGCAGCCTTCCTAAACCTCACTGCCTCGACTTCGCTGGAAATATGTGATGTGTGTGTGACTGACAGACTGTGGCAGGTTTTATCAGGGCTGCTGTTTGGTGACGTACAGTTGCGTTTGCGTGCCCGTGTGCTGTTTGCGAAATAAAAAAGCTGTTAGGGATTATTAGAATGAAAGCTGCCGAACGGATAAACAGAATACTTTGTTCTTGTTTTGCCCTCAAATTTTACATTTTGCAATTTTTCAAGCATTTAGTTTACACGCTCAAATAAGCTTAAAACATGGGAGCTGCTAAAATTGAGTCCTGTTGTGTCCCTTTAAAGTCCTGATTTGCCATTTGCCCTTATTCTTCGCTTTTTTCTAGTGTTAGATTTTTTTCCTGTTTTTCATTGTGAAAGGAAGCAAAGCGGTAAAAAAAAAAGCCTCTTAGCCACAACGCTGAGGTTGTTGAGTTGTGCAAGCCCAGCTCCTTATGTACTGTGTATTCAGTTACTTGTTTGTAATATAACATTATGACAAGTCACACCCTTCACAGTCACATTTTGTCATTGTGTAGTACCATGCTTACTACTTCAGGAAGACAGAACCACAGAACATTTGTCATAATTCAGCCATGCAGCCTTAGACTGTAATTGAAAAAATAAATATTTTGGAGCATTAGGTGGCAAAAAGCCACACATACAAATAGATTACTGACTAAGCAAGCGTTATAAACATCTTCTAAGATGGATACTTTACTTTAAATAAAGCTACATTTTAAAGATACAGTCATTATCACCTGACATTAGATGATCATGCTATAAAAGGTGCAGGCAGAAATTGTATTGTTTGGATTTTTTTAGTCTGAGGCCTGATTTAAAGGTATGGTGGCCAGGATGTATGGAAAACTATGACTGGACTGTTACCCAGGATTTAACAATTGTTGGGCTCCACCTTTAGCTTTAAGTAAGGAGATAAAGAACTGGACTGGCTGGAGACAGTGGGCTGTAGGAGTCGGCCATTTTTGGAAGTGTGGCGTTGTGGTTAGGTCGCCGTGCTCTGGAGTGAGGAGTGCAGGAGTGTATCGTGTCTGGGAACTTTAGGGGAGTGTGGCTGCTGTACTATACTTGAGCACAAGTGAATTTGTTTCTGTTTATTAGAACTGGATTTGTCCTTATAGCACTGAGGCATTATCTCGATCCATGGACATCCAGAAGCGGACAATGGCCAAGAAATACAAAAAAAGCTGTACTGGACCATTTTCTGAAGGAGGGATGGTGCTGGATGGTTTCTGAAATGTAGGAGTGAACTTGGGCCTGACTGCTGTGAGATGTTTGGCTCAGATATTGATATTATAAAGCAAGAAAGTTCAGATATCCAATATTGGCCAATGTTACACATGAATATATTAGGGATGGGCAATATGGACTAAATTTTTTTTTATCATAATATTTTGTGGTATTTATCACGATGACGATATAAATGATGCCAAAAAAAAAAGTACCATTCAACACCATCTTTTTGGCTAGGTAACATTTTTCAAATGGACAACTAAACTGTACTAATTACATGTAAATGTGCTACTGTGCTGCAAAACAATACACAATAATGATTCCCATGACAATAACAGTAACAGAAGTTTTGGTCAAACAGTCAGAGAGACATTCAGTAAATATTAAGTCGCTCTGTAACATTAGTTGGTAAGATGAGCCTGTCGTAGTTATTAAGCTCAGACTCAGCGCTGTCACAGAAATTGACTTTTTTTTTCATCTCTCCCCTCTCACACACACACACACACTCACACACACACACACAACACACGGTGAGGTAACGGCCACAAATATTTACGTGCGACAGCATCCTACACATTTATTTAACAAGGTACCGACACAGTTAATGGAGTGACGACGTAGCGTTATTAGCCCACTAGCATAGTTAACATAACTTTGGGTGTTTGCATTAAGAGCGCTGTAACGTTAGTTCCCTC
>JAQLOL010000010.1:24092295-24105395 GCA_029783665.1 Naso thynnoides | reverse complement strand
ACTTGCAGTTATTAAAAAAAAAAAAAAATATATATATACATAAAAAAATATATACAGTATATATATATATATATATATATATATTTATAGAGATAGAGAGAGTAAAACATAGAAACATGTGAAACTAAGACTCTTGATGACACTGAGTAGCATTACTAGAGAACAAATAGAGAAATTTAAACAGGTTTGAACCAGAAAACTGTCAGACCAGTCTCTGTTGCACGGTGTGTTGTTACCTGCGTAAGTGGTTTTGGAAGTCCTGCCTTTGAATCTAACACAGGACACAACGTCACACATTAGGCCTCCACTTGGATCAGATTTAGTGCAGGGGCTTCATTCACAAAGGGTTCAGTTATTGTATGTGGAATGTTGAATTGTGTAACTGAACTGTACATGAGTGGATGATGATGAACGTGTGACTGAAGCCTCATAACACTGTGGTCATTCTCTCTCTAATATGTTGTCTGAACATTCTCAAATAAAGATTAAATTAAACTGAAATAAAATTACGTTTTGTGGAAGCTGCTTGACACTGTGTGTGTGCGTGTGTACGTGTGTGTGTGTGTGTGTTTGTGTGTGTGTGTGCGTGCAGAGCTCAGGAAAGCTGGACATGGAGAGGGGGATGGTCAAACCCATGATCAGAGGAGAGCAGCAGGAGAGCAGGTCAGACACACCTCTCCTCTTCCTCCCCCCGTCTTATCCTGTGTTTTTTCTCTCTGGTCCTCTGGCTCATCCATCCTCTCAGTGTCCTCTCTGTCCTGTTCTGTCCTCCTCTCACTGTGCTATTTTGTCTCATCAGGTCTCAGGACATGGCAGCAGACAGATCAGAGTTGACTCTGCCAGCCGGCATCGAGTTCAGAGACAACTGTGAGTATCAGTGTGCCTCTTTCTTTCGTCCTCTGTTCCTCTCACTGAAACAGTCAATAGCTGGAAACTATTGAACCCTCTCAGTTGTCTTTGTAATGCACTGAACTGGTTGTGTTGATCTGACGACTCTAGCAGGAATTGTACGTGATAAATAGCTCTCAGCATGTGGTAAAAAAAATTTAGGGTGCCCTCGCATCGTTTGTCGGCCCTGGCGTGATTGGAATAGGTGGGCATTGACACGTTACCGATGCACGAGCACAGTCACGAAACACTGGAAAAGTCTACAAAGTCTGGATAAAGAGCTGTGGAAAAATCCAGGACTGTCTTTGTGATTGTGAATTCCAAAGAAAAGTTTAACAGTGTGGGAACAAGAAGAAAAAAAGAATGACAGTCCATATTAAAAGTACAGGTAGTACTCTGTGTATCAGTCCTGGAGCAATGTAAGGGCAGGCCCTCCGCGGGACAGATGATCTCAGAAGGCCAGAAGGTTGATCTGATCACACTGAGCCATGTTTTCTGAGTACTACATTAATACAGTATTACGGTATTACAAAAACAAAACACAACAAAAAACCAGTTAAACTGCTGATTTTAACAGTACTTCTAATTTAATGAGAGTAATTAGGGAAATGTCTCAGTTGTTGAAATAGTCTTTAATTTGTTCCCCGTAGCCCTTAAATGTCCTGAAATGCCGTAATATGTTTGGCTGTGTGTCACCTGATGTTTCCCACACTCCCCTCACAGCTCAAACTCTTCTGGCTGTTTGCTCTTTCTGTCTCACTCGGCTGTTTATTGACTTTCCTTGTGCTCTGGGCTTAAGTGTGTCTGTCTGTGCACTGCACATAGTTCTGGTTGTCAGTGTGAGATCATCTGTTTTACAAACCGAAGGTGGATTTTGATTGATCATAGAGTGGTTAGACGGTCTCATACCCACAATGCAGTGGGAGAAGCCATGTGCTGTCAGAGGTAGACAGTTGCTTTGAGACAAAGATGCAGAAGGACCATTTAAATCTGGATCATTTAAAACTTACTGTGCCGTCATCTTGAGGTTTTTATAAGCAGAGTTGTTGTAGTGCAGCTGCAGCCAGTTTGACACCAGATGTTTAACCAAGCAAGCTGAACTGAAGGAAACAGACACCACAGTCTGGCTCTGTGTGGTTTTATTGGTGTAACCCACATGACACATGTGGAGCCAAGCGCTGCGACCACCCAAACACCAAAGTAACTTATACAAAGTGCTTGTTGCAGCTGAAAAGGGGATTTCATCCACTCAGTGTCATCCATCTTTTGTCGGATGCATAAAGTGAAATGTCTGATTCCATAAATATTAAAGAAGTTTTTAATGCTGCACTGGATATCTGTGAGAGGTCCTCAACTTTAATGGATTAAGATTTCACAGATTATTAAAGGAATGCTTCATATCAAAAGCACTTGGAAGATTAGCACTAACTTCATAGAAGTAGCAACAGCAGTAATATTGATGGTGTGTTTCAGGTACGACAATAAAATGAAATCCAGGAAGGCCATTTTGAGAGAGAGATCTGTTAGGAGGAAGCATTATAAGACTCAAAAACACCCGCAAACACACAGTAGTTTATATTATAATTACACAGGATTTCATAACAAATCCACTGCAGTATTTTGTCTTTGGGTATGACAGTTTGATAGTCGGGTAAACAGACAAATTACACTGTTCACTTCCATGTTACAGTAATTCTCAGGAATGTGCAGCCCAGGTTCAGCTTCGTTGAATGACTGAGTGGTGTTAGTTGTAGCAGCAACGGTAAAACTGTATATGTAGCAGGATGTAGTTTAGCAGAAGTGATTTCTTTTTCATTCAGTTAGGAACCAGGTGGGTTTTTTTTCACAACAGCCTTATTTATAGGCCCAGTGATAAGAGATTTTTGCAGTCAATACTGATATTAGGGAGCAAGAAAATTCCGATATCTGATATTCGGCCGATGTTATAATCTCGGCTGAATATGGTTATAAATACTTGTGACAAAGAAATGTAACGGAGGCAGGATATCTGACATTTTTACAAACTTTATTCCATACATTAGCGCACTGAACAGTGAACACTTCACCTATTAGTAATTAAATAACAGAGCTCCCTCTACTGGACAAATAACATAATTACACCATTTTAAATGACTAATCCAAGCATTTTTTTAAAGCCCTAAAAAAACATTTTATTACCAAAGCACATATGCTGATAATATCCATGAAGCCATATATCAATCAAGCTTTACTCAGGTTTAATGTACGTATTATTTGTCTTCGTTCCCAACTGGGATGTTTTATAATTGCATTAATTTTTCCCCCATTTGTGACAGCCGAGGCTGCTCTTGTTTCAGGCACGTCTTAAGACAGCAGTAGTGTTGAGATTTTTAATCTGAAGCTGCGGAGACGTCAGACTTTGTTCCACCATGAAACAGGTTTTACTTTGATAAGGAACTAAGAGGAGAGAATTGTTTCCCCAGCAGGTTTGTCCTTGTGCAAATGGAAAAGGTTATAGAGGATGTTTCCGTTTTCAAAGGAAGTTCAACTGCATTGACATTGTGTTTGTATGTCTTCTCTAAATTTAAAACTATAAAACTTTCTCCGTGTGTGGTCTCATAATCTGACGCTGTGTGTTTCCATCCAGCTGAAGACACTTTCCTGTCAGCCATCATTAACTACACCAACAGCTCCACGGTTCACTTTAAACTCTCCCCTACGTACGTCCTGTACATGGCCTGCCGCTACGTCCTGTCGCCCTCCTACCGGCCCGACATGTCGCCGTCTGAGAGGACGCACAAGGTCATCGCCATTGTCAACAAGATGGTGAGCATGATGGAGGGAGTCATCCAGGTCAGTAACCCAAACTTTTGAAAACCTCCTGTGTTGTGCTTGCGCGTGCTGTCATGTTGAACATAACATCACTGAGTGATTGGAGCATTATCCCGGTGTGTCGTGTCTCTCAGTTTGGCCGCGCTCCTTCTCAATGCTCACCTGCTCGTTTGTGAAACTGTTAAATTAATATTTTGTTTAATTTCCCTCATTTACTGTATTCTTACAAACAGCTACACCTCTGGTTGTTGTAAGGTGTTTGTGTTTGTGTGTTTGTTTCTTGCAGCTTTCTCTCCACAGTCACGTCTGTTGTACCAGTCCGTGTGTCTGTCTTGTGTTTGTCCACCTGTCAGTGTTAAATGCTTGTGGTGTGGAGCCTGCTCTGACACAACATGGTGTACACTGAACCTCAGCTAGCATGGCACTATCACTGATCAGCAGAGCTGGAAATCACGTCAATATTTCTGATAATTGTGATGGTAAAATAGCTGAGACTTTAGTCGGGCTGCAGAATTAATCGAAATGTAATCAAAATAGCAAAATGACCTACTGCCATTTTTAAATTGAAGGGAGACACGAACTTTGTTAAAGAAGAACTGTGCATGTCAAAATAGCATTTTAATTCAAATATTGTGTTGCTGCGGAGTTGTGCTTTCCTGCAGACAGCAGACATCTGTATGATAGCGAGACAAATGATATAAAAATGATCATTTCCTATAATATCACAAATCATATCTTAGCATTTTTAGGCAGCAATACCTCAGCAATATTTTATAAATTTTTGTACACAATAAAACTTTATGGTTAAATTAACATAAACCAATGCAGCTAAAAAAAAAAATTAACAAGGCATCTCCACTTTACCAGCATTTACTAGCTGCCTGCTTTTTATTGCTGTTGGTAAGTGCTGAAGTTATCAAGAAAACACACACACACACACACAGGACTGTAGACATATTTTGTCGTTTGTAGTCATTTTTCAGTATTTTATAGTGTCGTTGGAAAATATTTTCAGCTTCTGAGGAATTTGGGAATGTTTGACTTTCTTTTTGTTGGTTTATAATCTGACTCAGTGGGTTTATGTTCAGCTCTATTATTAAGAGTCGGATCTGACTGATACGGGATTTTTGCTACCGATGTCGATATTAGGGAGCAAGAAAATTACGATATCTGATATATCGGCCTGGCTGCTGTGGTTATGGGATACCTGTGAGAAAGATAACACATGTAATGCAGGCAGGAAATCTTACATTTTAACAAACTTTATTCCAAACATCAGTGCAATGAACAGTAAACACTGCACTTATTAGACTAACTCTTAGACCTGCTCTTACTACTTATTACCTATTCTTAGACTATTAAATAACAGAGCACCCTCTGCTGGACAAAGTATGTTAATACAACCGTTTGAAATCACTGATCCAAACATTTTTCCTGGCTTTTAAAAACAGTTTTGATATCGGCGCATATCAGAGAACATGCACACACACAGTATTTGTGATGGGCCAATACCGGCCGATAATACTGGTCGGGCTCCAATTAAAAGATTAATTAGCACATATGAAGCGGACGCTTAGCCGATCCTACAGGACGGCGTGTTTTCGAAGCATGTTCAGAGCTTGAATCTGCATGACTGTAGTCAGCTGTGTCAGATTCTGGAGATGGACTCATCTCTTCCAGCGCCTCGTATCCTGTTTGCTAAATGTCTTAACTGCTTTACTTTAAAATGTCTCCCTGAATAAATTACACAGCAATTTTAAACCTCAATATGTAATTATCAAATTAAGTGTTATTACTTTGCTTCCTCATAAAGAATGAGGTCAGTGTTATCGGATAGCCTCTAACTCGCACCATTTGTGTTGGTCACAGTTGTTTTCTACACTGACACCACATTTCTCATTAACTGTATTGTTTGTTTCCACAAAGAGGGTGTCACCCCCCCAAAAACTGCTGTTAAGCTTCATTTTTTCACCCGAACGTTCCTGTTTTCTGTTGTAAAGCGTTCTAACAGATTTCTCACCAGCCTGACTGTGATGTACACAGTGTGTGATGGAGTGCAGAGCCTGAATTTGTTCTTGTTGTTGGTGACTTTGTATGCCAAATTCCCAAAGTAAATGGTTAAGATGTCAATGTCTTTGAAAGTTAGTTTACTCAGGATACATTTTCCAGGTTTTGTTTTTGTTGACATACAACCTGCTCATGTTTACGCACCTTTACGCTCTTTTATTCCTGTTGACACGTAGCTCATATGTTACCTTTCACTTGTAGCTGGTATACAAAACTGAGAGTCTGTTTCTCTAACTGCCCTAAATCTTCTGAAAAATTTCAGAATAAAAGGCTTCATATACTCCTATGTATAATTATATTTATAGACACTGTTAATTTGTTTCATAGTATGACAGTGCTGTTGTTTCTTGCCTGTTTTGATGATAAATTTTCTTGAATCTGGCTTTAAAAAGAAATCTAAACCCTTCAGCTCAACTCGCTGAATACTGCAGACGCTCTGTAATGTTTTCCTGAGCAGATGTGCTTTGCAGCTGACCTCCATCAGTCTTGTTCTTCAGCTGATTCAAGATGACTTTACATTGTGAACCATGACCGAGTGTGTCTGTGTGTGTCAAAGTTTATGTGTGTGTGTTACATGGCTGTGTCCATACTGTAGCTGTTGACGTGTTTTCTCTCTGTCCTGTGAACGTGTCCTCCTCCTCCTCTTCCTCCTCCTCCTCCTCTTCCTCCCCCTCCTCCTTCCATCCAGGAGATTCCTGAAGGGGATCAGGTAGGATAGCACAATAGCACATCATGATACGGCTGCTACAGACTCGTCTACCTCCCTCACGACTCTCTCTTTCTCTCTGTATCTCTTTCTCTCGGTGTGGGCGACATGGATGAAAGTTCCACAGTGCATCCTCTCCTACTTCCTGTTTGTGAAGCTACAGCCTGTAACCCAGCAAGTCAATGCTGGGACTCAATTTTCTGCCTTTAAAGAAACTTAAACAGGGTCATGCCTACTTGGAGCAACTGTATTTTCACTACAAAGTAATAAATAGTAACATAGCTTTGCTCACTTTGATGACGCTTTACAGATTACAAATTACAGTAATGAAATAAGCTAGTAGAGCTTCCCTTTTCCTCTCTGTCAGTGAAGTGTTCCAGTCGGGAAATCTGCATCAATAAATGTGGAATAATTGACTGAATGGAAATTTTTTAAAATTTAAAACAGATGGAAAGCAAGTTGGTGTTAGAACATTTCGTGACATAGTCGATAACTTAAGTATGGCTGTTAATTTAATAAAAATCCCAAATGTTCTCTGGTTCCAGCTCCTCAAATGTGAGAGTTTGTGGCTTTTCTGTCTGTCTGTGTCAACTTAACAACTTTGAATTTGGGACAGTTTGTTTACCAAAACAAAAAGATTTGATGAAGTCACCTCAGGCTTGGGAATATATTTTTTAAAACTTTTAAAATAACGATTAATAGATGAACAAAAAAAAAGCCAAATTGATAAGAAAGTAGTTAGTGCCCTACATACAGAATATTTGGGAAAAGGGGTAAATTGGAGTGCAAGCCTGCTAACTCTAATTAATAAAAGCAAAAATCAAGTTTAATATAATTTAAACAAAAACAAAAACTTAGATGCACAGAAATGGAGACTCACCAGATTTCCAGCCACAGCAGATTTTGTCTTTGTGTCTTAAACATCAACTCCTGGTGACTCCCTAATCCAAGAGCATCCAAACTGTTGAGACCAGTTTAACCTGTTGTTGCATTGTTCATTTGTTCATGTGTGCATTTGCAAGAGTGCTCAAAGGAAGTATGAATGACTTTGATCACCAATAAGCTTTCAGGTCACGATCCATAATGTTGTTGTACAGTCTCAGTCTGTCCCGTGTTAAAACGTTCCTTTGAAGGCAAATGAGAACCATGTTATTTATTGATAACACAGAATCATGTCGCTCAACCTCACCTACCTCTTGGCTTCCTTCCTCGACTCTCTGCCTCTGAACTCGTCTGTTCCTCCTTCTTTCCTCTTTCCTGCTCTGTCTGCTTTTTTTGACCAGCCCTCTATTGTTGCTGCTGCTTCTTTTCCTCCATTCTAACAGAAATGTCAAATACAGCCATAATAATACGTCCTCCCACAGCTGGAAAACTAAGCAACAACAGCAACATCAACCCGACTAATTCCATTCAGCTTCCTGGACCTGCCTGGTACTAAAACCAAAAAAACCAAAAACTAAAACAGAGCGAAACCAAAGCAACTCTTTTCCATCATTGCTCCATCTTTAATTCTGGCGTCCATTTTTGTGTGACATCATGTCTTGCTTCTCCTACTCAGCAGTGTGGATGAGAGACAAGTCGCGTCCCTCTGAACTTCTCCACCTCCTCTGCTTCATTTGTCTGTTTGGAATTTAATATGTTCAACCATCTGTCTGTGTTTTCAAATGTTCCCTCAGTGTTTTGTGGTCACGTTTCGTTTTGGATGCACTTGGCTCCATCTGTCATTCTTTGGCTGTTCTGAATGAAGGGTTTATTTTTTTGTTTTGTTTTGTTTGATTCATGTTACATTTTTCAAGGCGGGATAGATGAGTGCAGGAGAGTGAGCTTTGCGCACTCCTCCCTCTTTAAGTGGTGGGGATATTAACCAATCAGCTCCACAGACACTGAGCCCCGTCCTCCGTGTCCTTCAGAAAACGGTCCTTTAGACTGTGGACTTACACCTGACGTAGATAATTATGTCATTAATTATTCTCTGCTCTTATGATCTTAGTTTAACATGTTTCTGCTTGTTTGGTTTGCAAGCTACTGCAAGAGCCTCTGGTCCCATTTCTGTGAGTTACAGAAGGCTCAGTGTGTGTGTGCTGTATTTTGATAGGCTGAGGAAACGCTGAGCTATTTTGGGTTTGTTCAGTTTCTTGTCAAGAATCAGATGAGATGATCATCTGTCATGTTGGAGCATAAGAATGTTTGAGTCAGCAGTTAAGCTGCCTAAGCTAAGTTGGTTAGCTAACTGCTAGCATGGCTCTGACCAGAGGTTGCAAATCCACCGGAGATCAAAATAATCACTTTATGTTCAGTTTCTAATCTGTCAGGGAGTTACACAGCTCCACTCCCACATCTCTGACACCACCCCACAGTGAGTCTTCATGTTAAGAAGAGCGGACTGGCTGCTTCTCATCCGGGGATGCCAATGTGGATTTTTTACCGATATCTGATGTGACGATGTTTTACAACTCATTTGGCTAATAATCGATTCCAATACTGTTATATATGTATATTTTTATCCCACAACTAATGAGAAAAGATCATCAAGTCTCTTCTGTAGTGGGATTTACATACGGTGTTACGATGCAGACTGATCAGTTTTGTGCTTTTACCTTGGCGCTAGTCTCACTCAGCAGGAAGCAAGAAGCGTTAAAATCTGACTTCAGTTCACACTGTATGTCATTTTCTCTATTGAAAAGAATCGACCTCTATTGACTTGTTGGTTCTGATTGTTGCAGATTTAATACGTGTGATCCATAGTGTAAGTCTGCAGTCTAAACACTGTTTGATTTTGTCAAATAGAAAAAAGAAATCGTATGACTAACCAGTCAGTGGAGGATGCTCGTGTCTGGTGTCCTGATGTGGGGAGTTGTGTCAGGGGGGGGGGAAGGAGTGGTCACTGATGTGTTTGAGAGGAAACACCTTCAGGTGAAACTGATCAATTTTAGAGTGGAAGAAACAAAGAAATCAATAGTGAAGACACTTTGATTGGGCGCCACCTTTTAAACGACAGTGATGACCACTCGTCCTCTCTGCACCAGGTTGACTTAGAGGGAGGAGTGGGCGGGGCAAGCAAGAGTCTATCCCTGAAGTAACAACTGCTCCTACTGGCTGCCACTCAAACAGAAACCCCTCCTCCTACCTTCTTTTTAACTCACAGTCTCTTTCGTTCTGCTACTCTAACAGCTTCCTCCATGTGTGTTTTCTGTGTGTGTGTGGCGGCTGTTCGTGTGTTACAGAAGCAGAAAAACATCGCAGGAGCGCTGGCTTTCTGGATGGCCAACGCCTCAGAGCTGCTCAACTTCATCAAGCAGGACCGCGACCTGAATCGCATCACATTAGACGCCCAGGACATCCTCGCCCATCTGGTTCAGATGGCTTTCAAGTCAGTGTGTGTGGTTGTGTTGGTGGATGAGGGGCTTGTGTCAGAATTGGAAATATTTTGAACTGTTCAGGAGGGGAAAGTAAGGAAGTTTGATCATGTTTTAGCAGAAGTCAGGGAATATTTTTTTTGATTAAACTAGTTGAAATCCAAAATAGTTTCCACCACATTTGTAGTTCAAAGGGTTTTAAAAAAAACTAACAAACAAACTAACAAAAAAACCTACACACTCCCAAATTCTGAACTGTAAATGTTCTTCCTCAGTTGAAAGTGTACTATAGTACACCTGGAAGATACACAGTAGTAGCTCATCCCATATCGTGAATTTCCTCCAAGAATGCTTTGCTACATTTACAGATTTATGCTTCTGATCTGACAAATAAATCAATATGAAAAAATGCATGAAAAACAAACCGAAAACTTGGTTGAAACATCATCGTGTCCACGTACAGTAATGAACTAGTGAACACAGCTAATTATTGTTAACCTGCACCGTTAAAGAAGAAAGATTCTGCATGTGCAACATGATGACTTCTGCAGGAAAATTATCCACCAGGACTGAACGATTCATTAGAAGTTTCCTGAAAGACAAAAGTTTGGAGAAGAGCTCGCCTGTTGCTCGATGCCAATGTCTGTCGTCCTGTGTGGGTGCAGGTACCTGGTCCACTGTCTCCAGGCCGACCTCAACAACTACATGCCCGCCTTTCTGGACGACCCCGAGGAGCACAATCCACAGAGACCCAAGATCGGTAATTAAAAAACACACAAATACATATTGTGTCCAAGTGAAGTTCTGGAGCGGCGGTTCCCAAGCATTTTGCCGCACTACCCATAAAATTAAGATGTAAATAATTTTTTTGGTCTGTCCTACTTTGGTTGTTTTGTCATGATGAAGTAATAAACGAGTTAGAAGAGGATAAGTGAGAAAGGGGTTGGGTTACATAAGTTGAACTTCTGCCTACTTCTTTTCGGACTGTGATACATCTGTTTTGTTTGTTTGATTTTTTTAAAATTTATTTTAGGTTTGAAAAAACATTATTCATTATTTATTAATGATCCATTTGTCCTGATGCATTTGTTTTGCACTGTCTTGAGGGGTCCAAAGTCTCATGGTGGGAAACAATTCGAAGGCAAAATTTGTAGCATCGGCCCAAACCTGAATGAAGCCAAGAAGTATATGAGTAGCTTTACACATGCTTTAAACTTTGGATTTCTGCCTTGTGAAATGGAAATAATCCAGGCGTGAAGACACTGAGGGAGGGAGGGAGGGAGGGAGGGAGGGAGGGAGGGAGGGAGGGAGAGGGAGAGAGAGAGAGAGAGAGGGGTTTTTAGCCTCGTGTCCCTTTGTTTTAAATGATCTTAGCGTGAAGAAACCTCATGCGGCGAAACATGTAACATTGAAGTTTAAGTCTTTAAATCTTGGCTGTCTGCGCTCTCGTAATGCAGATTTAATGGTTTGCAGATTTTGTTAACATCCAGTCACACCTTGTTTTCAGACAGTGCTTACTTTTTGTCCAAGCTGCAGTCCTGTGATGTGAGATGTCCCTCATGTGTCTCCTGCTCCTTCTCTTTGCAGAGGACGTCCTGCACACCCTAACGGGGGCCATGTCGTTACTGCGGCGATGTCGGGTCAACGCCGCTCTGACCATCCAGCTTTTCTCTCAGCTCTTCCACTTTATTAACATGTGGCTCTTCAATAAGCTGGTGACAGACACGGATTCGGGACTGTGCTGTCACTACTGGGGGGCCATCCTGCGACAGCAGCTCAGCCACATTGAGGCCTGGGCGGAGAAACAGGGTCTGGAGCTCGCAGCAGACTGTCACCTCAGTCGAATTGTGCAGGTTAGAGGATAGAGGAAAACTGGTGGACATGCAGATTGTCACATACTTACCAATATTCAATCAGCTGGACTGGTAGGGTCATAAAAGTACTTATTCTACATTGTTCATATTTGTTGGAAGCTTTGATATTTGTGCTAGTTAGTGAATTGCTGACACAGCAGTCACTTCAGAGTTCTTCTGCCTGTTTCATATTTTTATTAACTGTCAAAGACACCTTGACCTTCAATTCTTAAGTGATTTTTGTCTCTCAAAGTGACTTAGAAAGTTCAAGCTGGGTTTGCCAGTACAACCTTTGTTGATGAATAAAAGAAAGGCTATGATGAGTTAATCAACTTTGTGTAGAGCAAGAACTGAGCAATGGGATAAACATGAAGATGGCAGAAAATTGGGCACACAGGCCACCAGATGTGTCCAGGCTCTCACATCTGTATTTCATCTAAATAAATACACAGATACAGAGGAGTTTGATTGGTAGGAACCTTAGAAAGCATATGAAACCTGTCGTAAACAGTTTGCACTATAATTCTTCATGACCTTAAGTATTTGTGACTACAAAGGAAATACTTAGTTTAAGGAAATCCCTATGACAGGGCTAAACACTCTGAGCCGTAGCTCATTTCCTTGCTGTTGTTGGAGTTTTGTTTGATCAGATTGAACTGGTACAGATGTCTCCCTGGTAACACCACCAAACAGCCAAAAACTGTCATCGGATTCTCATTATTCTATTGCTAAATCTCAAGTGGTGCATGAAAACACAACACAGCTGCGCCTTTTTAATCAAGTGCACAGTCTGTCTCTGTCAGATATATAAAAAAGCCTCATTTTGATTGGCAGGTAATAGTTTGATCATGTAAAATGCTGTTGCTTATAATCACACCATAAAAAGCAAGTTAAAGAACATTTAGAGGCCAGGTCTCAAAGTGCTTTATGTTAATTCAAAGGTTTGTTACATACACAAGCTAAATATATAGGGAAATGCATCTAGAATAACACTGTAAATGCGAAAGGGTAAAAATTCAATATTTATATTATATGCAAGATATGGTGTTCATCAAAATGTTGTTTTTTTTGTGTGTGTGTCCTTCAGGCCACCACCCTGCTGACCATGGACAAATACTCCATGCAGGACGTGCAGAACATCCACAACACTTGCTTTAAGCTCAACTCCCTGCAGCTTCACGCCCTCATGACCAACTACCACTGTGCTCCAGACGAGCCTTACATTCCACCTGTAAGACTAAAACACGGGGCAACAAAACACAGACGCAATGAATGTTAAAGAAGATGGACGACATGTTTACGCCTTCTACTGCTGTGTGAAAATGAAGCTAAAATATCCCTGATGCAAGTGCTGTGTGTGTGTGTGTGTGTGTGTGTGTGTGTGTGTGTGTGTGTGTGTGTGTCTCCTATACTGCTGCC
>JAQLOL010000010.1:24065366-24080544 GCA_029783665.1 Naso thynnoides | reverse complement strand
TCTCATCTTCATGTCACCCTCAGGAATTTCGTGCCTGCATGAATCCAGCCTCATTACAGTATTTCAGACACACACACACACACACACACACACACACACACACACACACACACACACACACACACACAGGCGGAAACATTTTGGCTGAAAAAGTTTGGAGGCCTGATGTCTCTGTGCTCTTTATGTGCTGGTGTAGCTGGAACACAGATGTGTGGATGATGGAGGACATGCCAAAAGCAAAATTCATCTATTCACTCAATTTGCATTGTTAAAAAAAAAAAAAGATGAGTTGAAATTTAAAAAAATAAGACGATGAAAAAAACTCAAAGGATGTTTTGAGTTTTCTTATACAGATCCCCGACAGTTAAAAGTGCAGGTCATTCGATAAACACTAGTTTGACCTTCAGCTCTCAGTAACATGTTTTCACCCACATTCAAAAACACAGTTTGCAAAGTGAAAGAAAAACAGGAATGTGTTTATTTCATAAAATGAAAGGGCAACACAAAGCTCATTGTTCGCAGTAAACTGATCAGTTTGAACCCAGACTTTTATGTCTCTGCATATTCAAAAGTCGTTTCCTTCTGCAGGAAGTCGCCAATTTACAGTAAACAGAGTTTTTCAGCAATGAGACAGCATTCAGCAGCATAGATTACTGTTAAAAATGAAGAGAAAGCACATATTAGCTGCTACGTATGGGCCAGAGTAATTAAAGTAATGAAAAAAAAGATGGTTAAAGCATCTAGTGTTCTCTTAAATGTAACATTTTTCTCATTTTTAACAAAGAAAATTGCACCGAGAGTTCAGCTGAGCAGTGGGCATTGCAGGCAAACATGTGACATGATTGACAATAAATACAGACTCCAAGTGAAGAAATGAAGGTTTTAATTATGCCTGCTGGTTCTTCATTCTATAATCAGTATTAAAGTGGGAAAAGTTTTACGATTTTATTCTATATGGTGATAAAAAGTGTTAAAAACTGAAGAAACCCTGCAGTTTGTTCTGGTGTCTGTTATCTTCTGCTCCACAGCTATGAAACAGATGAAACGTGTGACCTGTAAACAATAAAAGCTATTAACCTGAAAGTAACCCCTGTCACACACACACACACACACACACACACACACACACACACACACACACACACTGTGCCACGTTGCCAGGTCTGACGAATGGCAGCAATTAGCAGTCTTTTAATCCGCTCCACAGTTTTATGAGTGAGTTTATAGACCTGCTGCGATTCTTAATTCTTAATTCAAGCTTCAGCCTCCGATAAAAAAAAAAAGCAAGTCTAAGAGTAATCGAGAGATGTCTTCAGTTTTGTAGTTAGTTCTTAAGGTCATCATTATTGGTTTTACATTTAGCACAGCTGAGTGTGTATATAAAGAAACATCTCCGAATTCTGCACAAACTCTGAGGATAAACTTGTCAGGACGGTAAAGAAAGCTTGTGATACGTCTGATAACGTGCCAGCACAGTGCTGCGCTGTAAAGCTCCTCCCCACTGTGTGTGTGTTTGTGTGTGTGTGCGTGCGTGTGTGTGTGTGTGTTGTTGCACTCGGTTGTCTTTGTTGCGACCTGATAAAGACAGGGTTTGGTTTTAAGTAAATATTATGGCATGAAATAAATCTGTGCAGACTCCTGAGGGGAGATCTGATTGTCTGAGTTGCAGATATTACTAGAATTCAGCAAAGAAAACTAAAATACTAAACATAAACACACTTGTGAATTTGTTTGGCTGCTGCTGTTGCTCTGTAAGTGTCCAGAAATGTTTCAGTTTGCACCATGATGCAGCTAATTTGCATTACAAGTTAAACTCAGCTTTACAAACTCAGGTCAAAACAAGCCAATGCAGCAAACATGCATGCATGCCCGCAGAGACTTTCAATCTAGAAGTTGAGCCCCGTCTAAATTCCCTCTGGGACCCTTTAAACCTGTTAAAAGTCGCTCCAAACCTCCTCGGGGGGGATTCAGGGAATTCCTACAAGTGTCTGTGAAGCCTGATTTGGCGCCGTGATAAAACTAAAAAAAGAATGAAAAAAGAAAAGAGATGTTGGTGAACTTGATACAACGGATAAAAGAAGTCTGGCCTCGAGGAAGCGACACAGTTTTTCAGTCCAGCGTTGCTCTGCTCAGTGTCGACGCTCTTTAATAGCTGCGTATAAATGAGTGTTTTTAAATTCCTGCAGCTGCTGGACTTCCTTTAGACATCCTGGCTCTGCTGCTGGATATTACTGCTGCTTCTGTCTCAGCCTGTCAGAACTGCTGTCAGGATCAGACTACATGACAGTTATGTGTTGAGACGATCACTATGTCAGGCTAAGCAACATGTCGGACTGCTCTTTGAACCCTGTCCGATCACTGGGCAGTGTGCCGAGGTGATCAAACTCACAGGGACGAACCAGGACCTTAAATATGCCTGTGTGGTCAGAAACATTACCGAGGATGCTGTAGGCCTGGCAGACGTTGAAATGATTCTGTTGGAGCCTAGAAGTCGAGATGATTGTCTTCTGTCGTGGTAGAGTGATTGATGCTCTGCTCCCAGTGCTCCACATCTGTTCATTTAGCCGTTTTTAGGGGCTTGACGTGAGTGCAGTCAGATTCCAGTAATGGCTGCTCTTTGTGCCGCTGCAGTCTGTTCGAGCAGATTGTCTCCGTTTCTTTCTTAAAAACTTGTTGATGAATGTCTGGAAGCACCTCAAGTTTATTTTAAGATATTGTAGATATTGTTGTAGGATAACTTTATTCGTACTTACAGCAGTATAAGTATAAGTATAACTGTTTTTTATGACTAGTGCTCGATATATGGGATTTTTAGGGGCAACGCCTACACTGATATCAAGGAGCAAGAAAAGTTCGATATCTGATATATCGAAATATCTGATATATGGATAATGTGTTCATGAAGTACTTGAGACAAAGATATGTGACAGAGACAGGATATCTTACATTTTAAAAAAAACTTTACTCCAAACAACAAGCACTGACCAAAAACACTTATTAGACATTAAATAATAGACCGTCCTCTGCTGGACAAACTGTATAATTACACCAATTTAAATCACTAGTCCAAACTTTTTTTCTGGGCTTAAAAAAAACATCATTAAAATTAAAATTGGGGCATATTTTAGACGACGTATACCCTGATGTTATCTGTTTTAGGGCGATATCAGCCAATAATATCTGTTAACCAATATGTCGATCGGGCGCGGTTTTACATACAGAGAGAAGAAACTGTGGTGTCGTGGTGAAATATCGTCACATTTTTAATGTCTCTTAGCCAATCAAGTTGCTTGGCCGGAACTAACTGTTGTATAATTAAGCAATATCACACGAGAGGGAGTGATGTTGTACTGTCATATCATCACGGCTGTGATTGCCAATAATGACAGTCACAACCACTTAATTATGACTTAATGACAAGACGATAATATTAAAACAAACAAACTGAGGTGGTCGTTTTTCCGAGCGTTAAAAATGGGATTCCACGTAAGGGAATTTGCTTCTTATTTCTCCAACCCGGTCAGTCAGTCCTGCAGACCTGCTTTTCTGGAGAAAACTCTCAAATCATTTTCCTTAGTTTGTTTCCAAACCTGAGGAAGTTTGTTTGTACCCGTCATCTTCTTTTTCCTTCTGCCACTCCCCATTTCTTTGGGGGTCGCCAGAGCAAATCATCTGCTCATTGCAGACAATAGACTCATTGGGCTCCACCCAACCTGTTATTGAGATCTGCACATTAGATTTGGCAGAGCCCAAAAAGCCTGTGTTATTTACGCCTGAACTCCTTTTTTTGATACAACCCTGCTTCAGTTCATTTGGACTTGAGACTGGTGATTAGAAACGCACCGGCTTTCGCATTCCCTGTAGTCAAAGAGCTCTGTGGGGCTCAAAGCCTGATGGCGCTTCTGTGTCGAGTAGCCTCTGCGTAGGTGCGTGCACTGCGAAGTAGCCTACGCCGTAGCTTCACATGCAGCTCCCCAGGAATGCGACTGTGATTGGTCCTTTTGGTGGACTCATACTTTCCCCATTCGCCCTCCCTCTCAAAGTCTCAGTGGTCATACAGATCATTCCCAACGTCTTTTCTCCCTTCTGTGTTGCAGTGTAAAAGTATTATCAGCTCCAACTCCAACACGATCCGCTTAGCTGCACTCGCCACTGTATATGGTAATGAAGACCACATCTGTGTAGTCAGCACAGCAGCATTTAGGCCTGACTGCAGGGCAGCCATACATGCTGACCCACAGGTCTGAATGCTCTGAACAGGTGGAGCACTAGCACACGGCGAAGGCTCCGTGTGCAGCCAGCGTGGAAGCATACGTTGATTTTAGACAAACTACTGTTGGAGTCACATTATGGAGACTTTAAAAAGAAGCACGCTGACTGCAGATCAGTCCACTCGACCTTTTATGGAATAATATGTTGTTATTTTATGTTTCATATTCAGATGTGTGTTTGCTTTTACTCTGCTTTGTCTCTTTTATTTGCTCTGTCCTGCTGTAATGATTTGAAATGAAAAGCTTTTGTTGGTTCACATGCAGCGGTTTCATCTCTCTCTCTCTCTCTCTCTCTCTCTCTCTCTCTCTCTTTCGGCAGGGTGCTGGTCAGGAGAAGCTGGGCATCTACATCAAGTCTGTCGTCAAAGGAGGAGCAGCTGATGTGGTCAGTCCACGCACACAGAAAGTGGAACCATGATGGACAATTATGGGGGAAAACATGCACAGTGACTCATTCTGTGGTGTGTGGGTTTGTGTTCAAACAGGACGGTCGATTGGCTGCAGGTGACCAGTTGTTGAGCGTGGACGGGCGAAGTCTGGTCGGCCTGTCGCAGGAGAGGTAAACACAGAGCTCCACTTTTAAGATTTTAGAGTTTATTTATTTTTGTTTTGACTACTGGTTGTTGCTAATGCTGCAGTGCCCAGAAATCATGTAATGTGATGCCAGCTACACGGCCTGTCTACTGATTTCAAATAGCAAATTAGAAATGGGAAAATCCCAGCTGACACGTTAAAACTATGATTAAACCTTAATGACGTCCAGTGATCTATTTCTATGTAACAAGAGGGAGTAAATGTGGGTGCACATGGTATTTTTCCCTTCATACACTCAACCACCCACCACAGAATACTGACTTATTTGACGATGATGAAACAATTTGGATTCTATTTGGAGAACCCAAAAATATTTGAAACGTAAAGTATCACGTTGACGTGACGTTTGATGACCACATCTTGCAAACCTCAGGGATGTGACAGTCTTGAGGTTCCTGCATTGAGGCAGTTGCGTCCCATTTGTCCTCGTAAAAAGGCAAAACTTCCGACATGTCTGGAACACACAGCACACACAGTGGCAGAGAGAGGGTGTGTGTGTGTGTTTTGGAAACAGCGGTGGAGCATTGGTGGCTCCTGCTCAGATTAATCCAGTCAGTCCTCTCCCTCAGCATGTTCAGGCTTGAGGTTCAGCGTTGTTGTCGACTCCACCAGGTCAAACTGGATTTAAAAACCACTTGTTTAATTGCTTTAGCGTGCAGGTAGCAGCTGGGAGGGGCTCATCGTAAAAGGTCAGCGCACAGTGTGTCAGCAAAGAGTCGGTCTGATCATTTTTCCTGCATTCTGAACTTCTCGGTTCGTGAGCTCGACCTGTGGTCATCTCCTCTCCCCCTACACATCTCTCAGCAGGTCTAAAATAAAGTCTGATTTGAAACCAGATTTTGTGTTCACGTAAAAGCAGAATCCTGTGATGTCGCGAGCCTTTTTGCCGCTCAGCATCAAACAATTTGTGTTGTGTTCCCTGAGAGCACACATGGCTCATACACTGTGTGATCTGCCCTTCAGCTATTTATGGGATTTGGTTAAAGCCCTGCGCACATGTGGCTGATAAAGAACATGGGTACTGTGTGTGTGTGTGTGTGTGTGTGTGTGACACAGCAGGATTGAACTCAAATTAAAGTGAAGTGAGTCTCTGGCAGTGACAAATATAATCCCTGCTGCCTCCTTTGGTTCATAATGAATTTTTTCTAGTTTATTTTTCTGGCTGTTTGGACGCCAACACACAGAAACTTTATCAGTGTTTTTCTCTCGTGACTGATAGTAATAACGAGCAGTGCCACTAAGTAGTAATTTAGTTTATAGTGAGCTAATGCTACGTATCCACACGGTACAGATAACCTATGAGTCAGTCAGCAGAAAATAAAGTAATCTGATTATTGGTTCATTGTTTCAGTCTCTTCTCAAGCAAAAAAAATGCAAAAATAATGGGTTTTTTTTTAAAAGCTGTTTATTCATAAATAAATTATATATTTTCCAATTCTGTTTTTCCCACTTAAAATTTTTCTGCATTCTGTGTTTTACAAACCGCATTTTGTCATCTCGTCATTTTTTTCTATCACTTCAGGAATTGAAAAGAAAATTTTCAAAATGTAATGAATATCAGTGAATTTGATGTAACACAACATTACACTATTTGTTTTAAAATTAAAATTTAATTTGAAGTTTTTTTCCATTTTAAACATGACAGGCAGCCTTCTAGCCCTGCACTGTTTTCAGCTGAATATACATAAAAAAGGATTAACCACATTTTGTTTTATTTAGGTTTTACAGTATCCCAACTTTTTTGGAATCAGGGTTGGACTGAAACAGATTCAGGAAGTTTTCGTACTTATCAGTCACCTCTTTGTCCAGTGTTTTACTTTAATCAGATTCTTTAAATATTTCAAATGGTGGTTCACTACATGGATTTGTGTAAAGGATGTGATTTCATATCAAAACTAGCAGACGAAACGACCTGTCAGTTTGGTGTAAAATAGATTTTTGTGTAGGTAATGTGACACAACTTTATCATATTTTCTGTGTTATTACTCAGCATGAATCACATTTAGTTTGATTCATGCTGAGTTCTGATCAATTAAGAGATGAAGCTTTAAAAGATTTGTTGCAGTTGAAGTTAAGATATCGATATTAAAGTGTATTATAACAACTGAACGGATACACCACAGATAAGCAAAGTGTTTCAGATCCCTTGAAGTTGTGTTGAAAGTTTCCCCTCTCTCTCTCTCTCTCTCTCTCCCCCTCTGTGTGTGTGTGTGTGTGTGTGTGTGTGTGTGTGTGTGTGCTTGTGTGTGTTCAGGGCAGCGGAGCTGATGACGAGGACGGGCTCAGTTGTGACTCTGGAGGTCGCCAAGCAGGGAGCCATTTACCACGGACTGGCTACACTACTCAACCAGCCCAGCCCCATGATGCCCAGAGGTGAGCTCACACACACACACACACGCAAACACGCAAACACGCAAACACGCAAACACATACATGCTTGTAAATTGTCAGAGGGGCTCGTCAAAGAGTCACCTGCTCTGGAGTAACATCAGCATGTTGTCATTTTTCAGATTTACACGTTTGTTTATTCTCCAGACTCACAGTTGACATGATAGCTCATATTTTCAGGACTCCCTTAGATCCATAACAAGCGTGAAAATCCTGCTTTCATGTTAAATTTGTCTGTTTTTCATTGCAGGTTATGTGTACTGAGCATCGTGTTCATTTGCAGAGTTTAAACACTTGTTGATTAATCAAATTTAAGACATTTTTCAATTGAAAATGTAAATATTTTCTCAGGTTCCAGTGTGTAAATTTGCTGATTTCCTCTTTTTTCATCATTATAAATGTAATATTTTTGTTGTGGGACAGTTGGTTCATTTAAATACTTAATGTTGTGGGCTAAAAATGTTGTGACGGGAATTTTCTCTGATTTTAGATTTTTAATTGGCCAAACGATTATCTCATCCATTATTAATGAAACGGAAGGTCCATTGGTTCATACAGAACAATGGAAGTGTCTCATACATTGCAGCTGTTTGCATTGCACAATCAAGAACATGTTAAAGTCTTGATTTAAAATCTGTTGAAACAGTCCTGCACATCTTTGGTTTCCCTAAGCCTGCAGATTTGTGCTGTTTAGTAGCTGTGATGAATGAACCATTGTGAGTTGCAGCATTAGTTCATGCCAGTCATTCTGTGTAGTGGATGAAAGCAGACTTGAACAGACAGTGTGTCCTTGTTGTCGTCTCTGCAGCCCAGTAAAAAACCAGCTTGCAGACTCAAGGATATAATGAGTGTTTGTGGCCACAGCCAGATATGTGTGTGTGTGTGTGTGTCTGTCTGTCTGTGTGTGTTTGTGTCTGTGTGAGACGAGCTGCTTGTGCTTCCAAACACACACTCACTCACTCACACACACACACACACACACACACACACATATGGCATGGGCTTTACTGGGCTGTCTGGCTGTGTGCTGGTCTTTGTCTGCTGGAATGTGACCCCTGATTCATTAAGGAAGTCTTCTGGCCGGGTCGGCCTGCGGTCCAGGATGACGCTAACGGGGTGTTTCTCCCAAATCCCCTCGACCACAGTGTGTTTTCCAGCGCAGACAGACATTTAACCACCAGGCAGTGAAAGACGCTGGTCAGTCTTTAGTGAGCTGAATGGTAGGAAACCTGACAAGTCCAAGTGTAGATTCTCCCAGACTGGGTGTGACTTTGGTCTGAGAGGCAAATCTGATTCTTTTAAGACTCTTTTCATAAATAAATTAACCTACATTTGCAATCAATTAATATGACCATTTTACAGAGGTGAAGAGACGAATGTAACGTTATGAGGATTCAGTTTACCTTAACCAGCTTCAGATAAGATGGGGTAAATTATATTACAGTGACCTCCTCCTCTGCTGTGCCATTATACAGTCTATGCCATGGAATGATCAGAGAGTTGTTGAGCAGATTCTTCATTTAAAAAAATGTTCATGCTTTTTGCCTTGCAGGGCAGAAGAAATGAAAAAAAAACCCCAACCACAGTAATAACACA
Source organism: Naso thynnoides (assembly GCA_029783665.1). NCBI lineage: Eukaryota > Metazoa > Chordata > Actinopteri > Acanthuriformes > Acanthuridae > Naso > Naso thynnoides. The sequence continues at coordinate 24,071,695 of JAQLOL010000010.1, read as the reverse complement.
ACCGAAACCCCTCTCAGCATTTCTGTTTTCTCGTTCATGCCATGAATAAGATTCTGAAAATCCAGCAAAATAAATGTATACATATAATGTGCACAAAGAGGAATTAAACTAGAGGCCTAACTGGATCCATAAAATCACATATAGGAAATATACTGCTTGGTTTGTAAGTGACAGTTTCACATTAATCTAAAGCAGCCGTTCTCTCTCTTTCTTTTCTTCACACCTACGTCCTCATTTCTGTGCAGCGTCAGACCGAGGCCGTGACAAGAACGGGAAACTGCGACCAAAGAGCGAAGGCTTTGAGCTGTACAACAGCTCCGTGCAGAACGGCTCTCCGGAGAGTCCTCAGGCTGGCTGGGACTCTTACCCCGAACCAAAGAAGATGAGCGGCGAAGATCGACTCCTGAAGAACCGAGCCGACCACCGCTCGAGCCCCAACGTCGCCAGTGAGCCTCCAAACTAACTTACATACTCAGACTTAGACCTTTCTTTTTCTGCTCTATTTTTTCAATCCATGTTTTTTGTTTGTTTGTTTTTTTAACTGCTGTATGACTAAATGACACCTGTAACAGTTAAGGGTTAAAGTAGTTTTAACTTGCTTGTCGGGCAAACTGTCAGCGATAAACAAGTCCCAGGGTTTAGACTTGTTATTGGCAGTAATGTAATGGGGGAAAAGTAAAAAACTATGCCGATGTTATTTTTAAAGCACTCCACCCTGATATGAAAACAGTGCCACAGTGCTGTTGGACAGTAGCACTGTTTTTACAGATTGTTTTTTCATTCTGTAGACAATCTCTAAAACCAAATGCAGTAACCATTTGGGGGTTAAACAACAGTCTGTCTGTCCCATCACCAGATCAGGGCCAGAGTCCAGCAGGCAAAGCCGTGTACCCCGGGGGACCCGGCACGAAGATCACCTCCGTCTCCACCGGCAACCTGTGTGCAGATGTGAGTAACTGCTCAGTTCAGGCCAGTGGCGTCTTTATGTGGAATGCTCAAGCAGACCAGATGAGACGAGAGCAGAGATGAGAAATAATTGTAAGTTATGGGAAGGTTTCTCTAATGTTTTTTTTTTTCTGGCTGTAATTTCTGTTTTGATTGAACAGGATGAACCCTCCCCTCCCCGTCCAGAGGCCTACCCCATCCCCACCCAGACATACCCCAGGGAGTACTTCACCATCCCAGCCTCCAAGAGCCAGGATCGGGTCGTCGGGCCTGGGCAGGGGCCTTCACAGCACTGGCAGGGCATGGAGGACCGAGAACGCCTCCCTGTGGTGGACAGCATTCACAACAACATGCAGGTAGAGAATGAGCAAAAACCTCCACCTTCCACCCTAGTTGCCCAACATTCTCCTGTATCTTATGCCCTCCACTCTCCATCCCATTGTCCCATTTTTTTCTTTTATGGTCCTTCTTCTTTTCTCATGTCTCACTGAATGTTTTCGCCCTTGCCAGCGGGTTAACCACTCCCAGGAGGAGTTGTACCCCCCACCTGGGGGTCTGAGGCCAGACGAGCGCATGCAGCCACACTACCAGCAGGACTACCAGCACAGGGATCTGGACTACCAACACAGAGATCTCGACTACCAGAGAGGTCCACCAGGTAAGAGAGAAGAAACCCAGAGAGGACTGGAGCACCTGAGAGTGTGATTTACTGTCAGATCATGTAACAGTTTAGTTGTTTCAACATCCAAATGTTCCTTTGAAATATAATCAAATGTTGTGTTATTGTTGGGGATGATGTAATATATACTCATCACATTATTTCAACAGAGCAAAACATTGTGACATTTGGCCTTAATCTGTAACGCCCACTGCACCGTTAGTCACTTGCAGTCAATTCATTTTGAACGCACCTTCATTAGTGAGGATTAACAGAAAGCATGAAATGTTTGCCTGTTTTTGTGTGTGTGTGTGTTTGTGTGTGTGTGTGTGTGTGTGTCTGTAGGTGTGGGAGGTCCTGATCACTGGGCTCCACAGCCGCAGGTGTCCTCCTCACTGGAGTCGTCCACATCCAGCCAGGAGCACCTCAACTTCTCCACCTCCTCTTCTTCCTCCAACAAGACCCACAACCAGAAGACCGGGCCAGGCCGATGGAAGACACCCAACGCTCCTCACTCTGTGCCACCACATTCAGCTCAGCCTCCATCCCGCTCTGACCTTCCCCCTCCTCCACCTCCACCACCAGCCACTTACCCCGAGGCCTACGACCCTTATGAATCCCAGCCCGACCTGCCACTCCCACCTCCTCCCGCTGCCATCGCTCCCGTAACGGCCCAGCAGGCTGCTGACCGCAAGAAACGTGAGGAGCAGCAACGCTGGTACGAGAAGGAGAAAGCTCGGCTGGAGGAAGAGAGGTGGGGTTTGTTTAATGTTTACGTTTTTAAACATTTATTATAATATTTTTGTCGTCCTAAATAATTTTCTAATAATGATGACAATGGTTTTCCAGGGAGAGGAAGAGGAGGGAGCAGGAGAGGAAGCTGGGACAAATCAGGGCCAACCCTGTAATGCCCGTCCAACCTCACAACAACGGAGGATCCATGCCTCCCCCTCACCACCAGCCCCCCCTGCCCTCTGTGGTCCCACCCCAACCGTACCTCCCCCCTCAGCCTCAGCCTCAGCCTCCCCCATCCAGACCAGAGAAGCTGGCCAGCCTGCCTCGGTCAGCTGCTCCTCCACCTGCCAGTGGCCCCAACCCTGCTGGTAACAAGTCAAAATTTTAATATATTCATTGTTTTTATGTGCAAACTGCAACTGCAGTTAGATGATAAATAAAATGTCATGTACTTACAGGCATGGACACGGTGATCAGGGAGCTGTTACCGCAGCAGCAGCCACGGACCATTGAGAGGCGAGACTTGCAGTACATCACCATCAGCAAGGAGGAGCTAACGTCAAGCGACAGTCTGTCTCCAGACCCGTGGAAACGAGACGCCCGCGAGAAGGCCGAGAAACAGCAGCAGCTTCACATCGTAGACCTGCTGGACAAGGAGATCCAGGAGCTCCAGGTAGGCAGGATTTAGCCTCTGTTCAGGTGGATTCCTTTTTTAGTTTCTTCATCTCACTTCTCACGGGACTTAATGCTCCAACTCATACTTTATTTTTGCAGGCAAAGCCAGAGAGAACGGCAGAGGAAAATGACCGCCTCAGGAAGCTGATGCTGGAGTGGCAGTTCCAGAAACGACTGCAGGAGTCCAAGCAGAGCGATGAAGACGAAGAGGAGGAGGATGACGAGGACGTGGACACCATGATGATCATGCAGAGGCTGGAGGCAGAGAAGAGAGCCAGGGTGAGACGGGGGTGCCGATGGTGGCGGGAGAGGAAAGAGAAACTGAAGACAACAAATGGGAAGAGAGAAATAAAAGAAATGTTGAATGAAGGAGAGGAGAGTTGAGGCGCCATCACAGACATGCTTCAGTGACAAGAAAGCTATCAGATGAGAATTAAAAAGTAAATCAAACATTTATAGGAACAGCTCAAGGAAGTAGGGTAGATGTTTTAATTTGGCGGGGAAATTAAGTGAAAAATCTGTCCAAAATTTTAGATTCTGACGTCTGTTTTTCATGTAAGAATGCTCATCAGCTAATGGTCAAGAAACAAATCTGTAGTCCAGCACATGAGGAAGGGCGAGCCACAGGAAATCAGGCTGACGGGGGGGAAACAGAACCGACTTTCCAGTGCTAGAAGGGGAAATGAACTCCTGTGCAGCAGCGCTCCCACTATGAATGTCCTGCAATGTGCATCTGCAACATGCTTCTGTCATCGCTTTGCCATGCTGAGCTGCTTAAATCTGATTGGCTGGGGGGTGGATGGGGAGGGTTTTGGGGCAGGCAGGTGGAGATGCTGTTACTGCTGCATTTGCATCGAATTGTGTGACTCCAACTCTGCAGGATAGACTTGTGTTGAACATGTGGTGATTTACATTTCCTGTACTCGGAACATGTGCTTACTGAGAGGTTTGAGGTCATAGTTCAGAACAAACAGCTGCTTCCTGCTGTTCGAAGACGCAACAGTGACCCTGCTCTGAGCTGAAGAGTGTCCCATGCCGATCAAGTCCTTAAATTGTCCTCACTTGTGTCTGTAAAATACAGCATATGTGCTGTATTTTACAGAAGCAGCGAGAATGAACCGTGACCACAGTGTCACTGGTCTCATATCAGCGAGCTTCTCCGCATCAGTAAAACATATCAACAGGCTGGTTGATCGGCTGGTGGCCTAAATTAGAAGAAATGGAGTCGTTCAGCTCTTTATCACACGCAGGTGCAGTTCAACTGTTAAGTTATTATGCAGAAAATTTGAAGTTCATCAGCCAGTGTTGTTGTTTTTTTTTCTAACTTCAAACTTTCTTCATAAACACTCAAAGAGGTAAAATGCTTGAGTATGTAATGAGCGTTACATAACTCATCTGCTGTAACCTCAGGCCACAACCCTATTAATCACCCTACGCAGTTATTTAACTTATTCTGGATAGTAAGATAAGTAAAGTGAGTATGATAACTATGTCCCATTTTGATTTAAACATCATTGTGACAGAGGAACAGAGAGACAGAATCTAATATTGAGGAGGAACCAGGCTGCAGGGCCTCTCCACAGGCTGATGATTCCATGTTTATCACAGGCGTCATGACGGCATCAGCCTAACGACGCGCCGTTCCAACATCAAAATGGCTCCAAGATGTTTCAGGCGAATTCCCGTCGCTTCTTGAAATTGATAGACAAACTTTCTAATTATCATGCAGCATTATTTTCTCCGCTTCTGTAGTAAGACTGGATACGGCAGCGTGTGAGTGCTGCTGGATGTGGCCGTGCGTTGGATGTGGCCGTGCGTTGGATGCGGCCGTGCGTTGGATGCGGCCGTGCGTTGGATGTGGCTGAGCGTCTGTGACTGTGTATCGGTTGATGTGGTTGGTTGGGTTCCATGTTTTGGTTCTGTAATGGAGTACTTTTAAATTGACGTGGATTTAACAGTGGCAACAATTGGCCATTCAGCACAGTTAATGATAAACGTGACAAAGACTCGAGATGAGAAGGTCGAGATTATATTTTGCATTCAGCCCAAAATCACAACTTCTCCCCGAAGGCCTTGACCCTTTCTTTTATTATTACTGATTTGATTGATCCACATTTGGACCCTAATCAAGGCTTCAGTCATTTCAGCTAATATCGCGTTCATTTGGCCCCTTTTTCCTGAATAAATCTGTTCAATTTAATCCCTATAATCTAATTTGTGTGATGATAAAAGTGGCTTAAATTTTCCCCAGGACGCATTAACAGGTTCCTCTGACCAAGACCCGTAATTATGGGTCTGTACAAGAAAAACAAAATGTAGAAACTTCAGGAAAGGTAAACGTTGAAGTGTAAGAGAGAAAAACGTTTGAATACTAGTGCGACAACTTAAACATACTTCTTCCAAACTTTGTTAGCTCTAACCTCTGATGTGGCTTCGTGCATTTGGATGTGTTAGATTAAAAAGCTCTTAAGCAAAGCCAATAATGGGCTTGGTAGAGAAAAGTTAACTTTAGCAATTTTTAGAAAAGATGGGAGTGCTGCTTTGATCAGTATGATGAATACGTTAAAAATCAGGTGCTCATCAGTTTAGGTAAGAATGACAGAGCAAAAAAAATGGCTGTGAGCTTATTATAAAAAGGGAAGTCCAAGTTGAGGAGCAGTCCAGAGGAGGAGCGCTGAGGCACTCTGAGTTATCAGTGAAAATCCTTAAATTCAGCAGAGACAGACCAACACGATTCCACTGTGTCAGACAGTCTTCATCAGGGTCGACTGTGTCAGACAGTCTTCATCAGGGTCGAGTGTGTGGATTGCTTACAGGTGTGTCATTTAAAGGTGTAACAGGTAGTCACATGATAAGTCACAGGTCAAATGATCACATGATGTGAGGACATACAGAGCATGTTAAAGCTGCCCACATCAAGGCACCAGGTACAAATAAATTAAAAATAATAAAATATTACAAAGTCAAGACACAAATAACAATGAAAAATAAAGTTTTAGAAAAGAGCCTAATCAAAATGACTGAAAATTGGACCACAAACAAACAACAAAACACACATGGGAACCTCAATAAATAGATGTCGAGCAAAAATGCAAATCAGAAGGGGGGGAGAATCAGCTCTGAGGGTGGTGATCTCACCTGTTACACCTTTAAATGACACACCTGTAAGCAATCCACACGCTCGACCCCGATGAAGACTGTCTGACACACTCGACCCTGATGAAGACTGTCTGACACAGTCGACCCTGATGAAGACTGTCTGACACACTCGACCCTGATGAAGACTGTCTGACACACTCGACCCCGATGAAGACTG
>JAQLOL010000010.1:24034198-24044622 GCA_029783665.1 Naso thynnoides | reverse complement strand
AACTAAGATTTTAATTATTTTATCCTGTTCCAATCCACCGACTTACCAATTATTAGCTTGAGGTATTTCATAACTGTCAAGCACTTTTTTATTAAGATTTAAATGTTAAAACTTGTCTTTTTTGACCATGTTTTGCATTGTTCCATTTGTTAAATTATCAACAAACATAATTCATGAATGCTTTGTGGCAGTAGTTATCTGTAATAATCTTTCCATTTGGTTATTCCAAATAGGCTTTAAAAAGTAGATGTGAAAAGGTTAATTTTTTTAGTCAAATTTCATCCATTTTCTAACATCAGAATCTTTATAAGCCAATTTGCGCAAACAGTGGCTATTCATGAACAAAAAGGGTGTAGTTTTACACTGCTTTACCTGTATCAAATTCACATCACACAATTAAAATTACTTGTGAAAAGGTAAAGAGTAACAGCTAAGGGGCTAGCTAAAAGTTGCTTCAGTGAAAGTGTATTTAAGATTAAATACAAAGTGATAAAGAGCATACCTCAGTCCCAGCATGATGTCTATATAACTGGCGTGTCCAGCTTCCACCAGCTCTTTGGCAATGTGGACATCATCAGCTAGAATATCCACCTTCCAGTGGGTGTTTGAGACAAACTCTCGGAAGAAGATCTGGAGGTTCTTTTGGTACAAACACTGCTGGAAGAAGACTGCTGCTTCATCAGTCCACTGTCCATCCGCTCTAACTGGCTTCACCCCTCTCAGGATGCAGGGGTACGTCACTTTTGGCAGGTTTGATATCTCCAATGGAAGCCTCTTCAACATGGAGCAGTTTTCGTACTGTATGCATTCATAATGGCCGTGATCCACCAGGTTTAGGATCACTGTGGTGTCAGACTGTACGATTTCTGCCCTACACCACCTCTTCTTTGTGTTTGATTTGAACAGGCAGCAGGTGCCAGTGACAAGATGGGCTTCAGGAAGAGGACACATCTGCCCAGGCAGGTTTTCCAACATTATGGACACGTTGTTCATGGCAAGAAGCGAGTCCTCCAGAACAACACAGAACTCAAAGGGCGTTGTCACGGCAGCAGCAAAGCCAGAGTACGCTTTGTCAATGTCGACAGGAGCAAAGACAAGTTGCTGAGGTCGGCTTGTATCTAAGGTGGATTTTCCCTCTGCTTCCTCATTATGTATTTCAGCTGGTAACAGGATCCTCTTTTCAATCTGCTGTGGTGAGGCTGTGATTTGACGAATGAGAAACAGTCCATTAATGATTATTTCAACTTTCCAAAGTCTCTCAGCTTCTGAATAACTCACAAATATCAGCTTGACTTCTTTGCCTATCATTGGTTTGAGAGTTTCACACCACGACTGGTGAGCACCCTCTCCCGCAGTGAACCCAAAGCAGTTCACCTTGCACAAAACTGCAAGTCTGGGGATTGTTCTCAGGTTTTTACACAGTTGTCTGACTGAGCAACTTGGAATTTCTTCAGTTATTCCAAGATCCATGAGGAGGACCTGGCATTTTTCTCTACATACATGCTGAACCAAAGCCCTGTGCCACTCCTTATCTTTGTGTACTTGAACCAAGCACAAGAGACCCTGTTTGACATCCTCTTTGGTCACAGTCTCACAGTCATACAGGTTGTCCTCTATGCAGCGTTCCAGTGCAGAAAGCAGTTCACTGGTCCTGTTTAAACCAACGTAAAAACTGCTGTTACTCAGTACTGATAAAACTGTACAGTTCTCTGTGTCTTTCGGTTTGATAGTCAGAGGAATGACTGCATCTGCATAATCATTCTGCCCTTTGACAGAGAATTCCACAGTTCTCCTTTGATTCTTCTTAGCATCTTTTCTGGTTCTGGTGGGTCTTCGTCTGTGGTGCCTACAGGTTATTACCTTCAGTTTGGCTAACAGTGCGGCAGGCAGTGGTTTCAGCATTAAGTTTTTACCATTACCATCAGGCATCTCTCTTGCACATTCACTTGATTGTGTTTCATTCACTTCCATCAAGCAGCTCTGCTCACAGGATCTGACTTTCTCTTCTGTATCAGGTGAACTTGTAGAAGCCTCCTCGTGCTTTTCAGCTTTACTGTTCCTTTCAACAGCAGCCTCAAGTGGCACTGGAAGATCAACTGTTTCATCAAGAATCTCAACCCTGACTTTCCAATGAGAACCATACTGACCGACAAAATCAACCATGAGAGGCTTCTCCATTACAGCATCAGCGAAAGAAGCATCACTTTTGTATGTGCTTGTGTCCAACAGGGAGCAAGGTATGCAGAATCTTGGCTGAGAGAGATACTCCTTGGGTATAGAGAAGATCTTCTCCTTTCCAATGACTGCTGAGTTTCCATAGTCCACAAACTCAACTTTGACACAGGAACTCCCTTCATAGTGCCTCACAACAGAACGATACAGAGCGCCATCCTCCTCATACTCAGCCAGAACAAGATCATTCGTACTCAAAGATGTGCTGGGCTTTAGGTAATCTCTGACATTACCTGAGTTGAGATCCCTGCCCATTTTCAAGATAGCAGGTTCATCATCTAGCAGCTGAAGGAAAAAACTGTCGACCGAGTCGATGTGGGAGGTGAAGCATTTGACCCTGAATCCTCCAAACGTTTTCGTGTTGGATAAACTTGAGAGCTTAGGGTTTTCCATCTTCTCTGTACATTGTGGTTTCTCTGACGTGTGTGTCCAACGGTACTGTCTTTGTTTTTTTATTAGGGAGTTTTTCAGAGATTTTACAGTTATGCCACTCGCTGTAGTTTTCTCATTTTGTTGTTTTACTTTTATGTTTTTGCTCTGAGCTTTACTATGAGCAGGTTTTCTTGTTTTTTCTTTATTTTTGTGGTGTGAACTCTCAACTCGGGACCCACTGTGGACAGCTGATGCGACAGAATTTGAAGAATGCCCTTCACGTCGACTCTCGTGCCTGTAGAGATTTTCATGTTTTGCATTTGTGCTAACAACTGTCTCTGGTTTAGGTGAATGATGGGAAATGAGCTCCTTTACCTTCTCATTGATGCTAACTTCTCCATCAAACAGTTCAACATCAAATGAACCATCTTCATTCTTTCCAACTATGAGGGCTCTCATTTGCTTGTTGACGACTGCTTCGTCAAGCCAATCCTTGACATCGGCATAGAGCTCTTTCCTGGACACTGATGCAAGGCTACATTTGATGGCCTGCATGGGTGTGTACAACAAATCAGCACAGTCTCTGGGGATAAACATGACGTTGCTTTTATCAGCTATTCTTGTGTTTCCATAATCTACAAAAAACACACTGAGATGCAGGGGCGACTGAACAAGGTGTGTCATGCCCCTGTACCATTTGCCATCCAAGTATTTTGCGAGGCAAAGCTTCTTCACAACAGCTCTCGTACTTGCTTGCATCATTTGCCCACTCTCTTCAGAGATTTTTTTCTCAAGCTCTTCAATTATGTCAATGTTTCTCTCAAGGTGGCAGTAGACTTCCAGCTGACTGCTAATGTGAGTTACATAGACTGGTTCTTCATTTCCAGGATTTAGACTGTAAGACGAGTAGACAAAGGACTCAGGAAACACCGTTGACTGCTGCTTTGTTGACATCGTAGCTTCTCTTGCCAGACCCTGTTCCAAGAGCAAAGCTGTTATGCTCTGTTTGGTTTGGGTGTTGTAGAGGTCCACAACATTGCACAGCCCTTTGTTTTTCATATTCAACTGCGAGACAACTTTGCATCTTAGACCACTGGTGCTGTCTCGGACAAAGTCTTTCAGGAAGTTACACACCTCCAGACTCCAATTCAAACAGTCGTTGGTGTTAGCAGGTTCAATCTGGTTGTAGAGGCTGCACCTGAAGGCTAGTCCCTTCATATGAACATATTCTGGTATTATTGCCTGAAGATTTTGCTCCTTGATTTGGATGGTACAGCCATAGTCAACCAACATCACTCTGGCATGATCTTTCTGTTTATCTGTGATGAAAGCCCTGTACCATCTTCCATCTTGAGGTGACTTGGCAACACAACATGAAACCCCTGACTGGAGAGGGATTTTGTGAGTTGAGTAAAATAGCTGAATTTTATTCATCAGTTCCTCCAAAGCTGATACCTTATCGAGAGGCTGGCACCAGAGATCTGATGGTGAATTAATGGAAGAACAACACACAGCAAACTCACACCCAGGCTTGATGTTTAATGCTTTGAAGCAAACAGAGGTGTGGGCCTTCTTGATTTCATTTTTGCATGTTTTCTCATCCTTCTTACAATCGTCTGATTGCTCTGTATTCTGATCAACGTCTGGTGTCACATCATATCTTGGACACCTTGTTTTTTCTGTCACAGGAAGATTTGTGGTATTTTGAACCGCAAGCTCTGTAGGAATGTTGTTCCAGCACTCAGCTTGTTTTGCAGAGATCAGGATCTCAGTAATACTTTGATTGCTGTCACTTCCCATCAAAGAAAGATCAACAATAAATTTATTTTTTTTCATTTGAACAACGTTGACTAGCAGGGCTTTGTTTGACACCACTCTTCTGAAAAAGTCACACGTGCTGCTGGTCCAGACTTCATCCAAAGGAAAAACGTTAACAAGAGAACAACAAAAGGCAAATGCAGATTTTCTGGCAAATGCCTCAGGTATTTTCTTGATCAACATGTGTGGTACCTTCTCAGTGTTCCCAAAATCAATAAAGAGAACTTCAGCTCCATGCTCAAGAGTGTCAGTCACTACTCCCCTGTAGAAATGCATGTCTTCCTCATAGACTGCACAGCACATTGTGCCAGGTTCAGGGCTCAACAATACGTCTTCATCTAACTTCACCTGACTGAAGTGATCCATCATTTTTGTCATCATTTCTTCAAAGTCATTACTGCGTTTTTGTGTTCGCATCCAGAATTGGTTTGGATTCTGAACATGCTCCATATAGCCCACGAAGACAGAGCCAACCTGCACCTCTTCTGCTTCTAGGGTTTTGCCCAGTGCTTCACACATGATCGTGTCATAGTATGCATAGCCACCCTGAGCTGACAATTCATTTGTCTGAAGAACTGACTCCACCTTGATTTTAGGAAGCTTCTGAATGAGTTCTGGTTCCTCCACATGGTTATCTTCAGCACAAATGACTGCGACTGAGTAGAGATGCTGTTCTTCATCAAAACTTCTGATCTCCACATCCAAAACTCTCCCAAGCAAGCCTGCCTTGAGAAAACTCAACTGCTGAGTTTTGATTGCCTCATCCTGTTCACCAAGAGAAAAAAGTGAGCATGGGATTGCCATTATGGGTGTTGAATCAAAATCAGGTGGCAACCTGTGGATATTCTCAAGTTTGACAGTTTCAATAAATCCATAGTCAATGAAGAGAACTCTAACTTGAGAGTTGACTGGGAGAAACTGCACAAAGCCTCTGCACCATTTTCCATCTCTGCCTTTAACTGAGCATAGTAAACCCAGGTTTTCTGGCGTCTTCTGACCGTTTTCTTTGCTTCTATACTCATAAACTGCAGCCAGCTTCTTTGACATTTCCCAAAGATCTGTTTCCGCAGAGACCATCTGACAGTAAAACAGCCCAGGATTGACAGCAGCAGTTACACGCATTTTAGCACGTGTGCCACAACTCAATCTAGGCCCACAGAATGACAGGATGTCTTCATATACCTGCAAAGCAGATGATCTGAAGCAAAATTCTTGTCCCCTTGGCTTTTCAATAAGAATGTCAGGAACTGGCTGTAAATTTTGTTTCAGTGGCGCCTCTGTAAGCATCTCAACCAGGAGAAGGAATGTATCTGTGTCCACATGCCTCCCGAACCCATGTCTAACAAGGTCAATGTTGATCTCTGAGGCTTCCAATAAGAGCACTTTGTGGGGCAAGATGGCTTGAATGTACCCTGTGACTTTTCTCCCAATCAGGTTTGAGAAGTATTCCTCCACTACAGAATGAGAACACCCTTGAAGCAGCAGCACATTTGCAAGAAACCCACAAACTAACTTGGGAGGCAGAATGAATAGGTCGTTTGAACAAGAGGAGATGTTTGCGATGTCGACACTCAAGACATTACCATGATCTATGAGGAAAACATCAAACAAGTCCTCTTTTCGGTTTTGAACTCTCCCTCTATACCAGCGGGCTGAAGTTAAATCCTCCACTAGGCAAAACTCCCCGACATCCACTGCTACTTTAGTCTTTGGTATATTCTGTATTTCTCCTTGCAAGATGTTATAGTCAAGTTCACATATGGTAAGGTGCTGTCCCTGGAAGTGTATCAGGGTTGCTTCAGAGTTCCAGTCCAAGTGAGTTAACTTGAGGTCCACTGGCCAAAAGGCGCATGGTGGACCAGAACTCTCAGACCTGCAATTTTAAGGGACTTATATTATTAACCTTAATTAATTAATGACTAACCTTTTCAAGTCACACAGATCATTTTTTGTTCAATTACAGGAACTTTCAGGGCAATATGTAGAGCATACATTTCAAACTCAATAAAATGGCAGACACTAACAATACTGCACTGTAGGAAATAGGGAGCCCCAGTATGAGCTCCAAACCAGTTTTATTTACATTAGTATTTATTATTAAGTGAAACATTTGCTTGTGTAGCTGCTAGGGCTGTCACTTTTTATTTGAAATTCAGATATTCATTGGAATGTGAGTTAAAAGGTTCATATTCAAGCTGTAACGAGGTTCAAATGCAAGCTGCATTTATCATCATAAATTCATTCATCATTCATAAATATGACCCACAGTTGAGTAAGTAAGAACATGTCAGCATCACTTTTAGCATTTTACTTACTTGTGATGTTCAGAGGCCAGCAGTGACGGCATGGCAGCAGCATCAGTAACTGTCATATCATAAGCAGAACCTGAAGGAAAAAAATGTTGGAGAAAATTAAATGTGTAGATAGACAGATAGACAGAAAAATAGAGACTATAATAATAAAAAAAACAAAAAACTATACATCTCTGATAAACTTTAAAGCATATTCTAAATCTGTATAACCTAGACTAAGTTTGGCTTAATTCCTTTGATTTTTCCTAAAGGGAATATTTTTTCCCCGTTATAATTTCAACAGACTGGAAACCTCTTCCCAGCAAATGATTTGTAATTTTTTTGTGTACACTTTCAACTAGCTTGACTTTACACTTTACACATTGCTGACTTCATGGTGAAAACAACATTTCTGGTCCACAACAAAAATATTCCAGATAATTTAAAAGAGCATATGCTAAGGCAAGCGCATGCATAATGTGGGCTACATCAGTGTTTTTCAAAGTGGGGGACCCGACCACTCAGGGAGTTGCGAAATCGTGGCGCAGAAATGGGAAAAAAAAATTAAAACCAACAAATACTATTATTAGTTACAATACTAAGTTAATATATTTCTCTTCAGATGTCACTGATCGCTGCATATCTAAATCTACATATTTTTCTTCAATACCAGTCTTTCAATTAAAAAAAAAAACACAACCCACTCAAGTCAAACAGAATCGAGCAGCTGCTATGAGTGACACTCATTCATCAGAAAGTTACTGTGCCCCTGAAAATTTACTACCTACCTACTGCTAAAAGACGACTACATCTAAGATGACTCAGTTGTTAAAGAGTTACAACCACAGTTTAAGACATTTTACAACAGGAGGGTCCCTGCAAGAGGCCAGTGCTATGCAGGGGTCTTCAGCATGGGAAAGTTTGGGAACCCCTGGGCTCCGTCACAGGCCACACAGGCTGGCCACTGTGTCAATAATTGTATTTCCTCAATTCTAACTAACATGTAGCCAAACTACACATAATGTAATATGAGCTCAAGTATCTCCACAAATCAGGTCCTGCAAAAGAGCACCATGACGAACACCTCATCCGGTCATGGAGCAACTTAAAGTGGACATGAAATATGTAATAATTTGAATGTAGTTTGTTTGATTTTTACCTGAGGTGAGATATGGCACCGAATTCAAACATTAGATTTTTTTTATAATATTGTTGGAAAACCAGAAAGTAATTCACTCTTTTGCCAATAGTGCGCAGCCATCTTCACATAAGCTAAGTGGTGACATCAACGGAGCGGTTCTGGTGCTGCTTGTAGGGAGGACAAACATTACATCACCAGTGCGGGTGAACTTTCTTAGCTGTTTTGATGGATGAATTGAAGTTTGGGATTACTCATACGAACATGAAAAGACAAGAGAGGAAACATTACTTAGGTAGTGAGAAGCACACTTGGTATAAAGTTATTTTTTCCAAGGCGAGACTAATTTTATCATCTCTTAATGCGGAGGGAGCTCATTGTTTCCAAAATAACGTTAAAGTTACTGCATTACTACATTACTTTAGAAGCAGCAAGATCTTGGTAGTGTCCTTACATAAGGAATAAAAAAAACCCTGTTTTGTCCACTAACAAATGGATGGGCGTATGTTTACCAACCCAAACCGACGGCTTGATTAGGCTAACATTAGCTACATTAGATGCTGATGATCATGGTGACATTAATGTAAAGCTGGTTAACTTTAGTAATTTAAATCAATGTTGTGAACTGACACCTTGGTGGAGTCGGTAGGTGAGTGTGTCCCCATCAAGGTGTTGGTTCACAACATTGATTTAAAAGATTAACGTTAACAGCTATAATATATCCTTACTATAATGTCAGCAGCAAAAATAAATATTCCATTGTTTATTTCATATCCAATTTTGTTCTCAATTTTAAGGATTAATTTATTAATTCTCAAATTTAGGCCCCTATTTACTTATTTGTGTAATTACCTATGTATTATTTTCCCCTTTTCTCAGCACACTAATTTATTTCCCAAAACATAATTATTTCTGCGCTTCCTTCTACATTTATATTTCTGTATGCATTTCCACCTCATTAAGCAAATTAGTAAAATATGCTTTAAGTAGGATGGTGTTAATTGTAGTGAAGTAGAAGTAGAGGTTTTTGAAGTGTAATATCGCATTTGTGAAAAGCGCCATAAAATGGAAATTACATGAAGTAGAACTAATGCAGGCCTGTCATGTGGTAGAAATTCATCCGAACTGTATATAAGAGCCCGACTGATTGTGGCTCATTCACTTACATTCTACCTCTTCATAAAAAGAGCATACAATCATTGGGGATTTGTACAGACTGCACTGTGGATGGTAGCCTACCTACACTATGCTCACTGGATGAACTACTTTTTAACTAAAAGGACATCTGGACTCTACCCTATAAGTAACCTTTGTTTTGACAAACAAAATAAGACAAGAATCCTTTAAAATTCCACACAGATATTAATTATCCAGCAAGTCATTATCTGCTTACATTAAAAAAAAGACATTTATGTAAACTGCTCAAGTACTCCCATAATCACTTCTTTACCTATTCTGGCACTGTGCCCATACCAAAAAGCTGTGGAAGGACTTGAGCTGATTCATTATTAATAATATTGATCCTAATTTTACTCAACGTACAGAGAATGTCTTGTTTCATTTCCATAAAGGCAACAAAAGAATTAAGAACACCATATTATCATTCTAATGATTATTTTTTAGCAAAAGTTTATGTACACAAATCCAAATTTTGTAAATCCAAACCTTCATTTTTTATATTTAGACATGAAACCAAGCAATACATCTAAATTTGGCCATTCTCTCCTTCCAAAACAAAAAGGCATTGGGTTCATTTGTGTACTTCCTTTAATATATTTACTTAAACTTTTATGTTCTCTGGCTTTGTAATTGAATGATGTATATTTCCATGGCATTTGAATGCCTGCCTTGTCTTCATCCTGTTATTAACATTCTTTCACTATTAGTTAAAGCAGAACTAATAGATTATTATTTACAATGAAAGAAGCACAGCTTACTTTATCTGCATAATAAAACAAGGATTCATGTTCCTTAATCTTTATTAAACAGGTTGGGAATAGCCGGGTACACGTGAATCCACTGCACAGGTGCAGTTAAAGAGCATCTTGCATGTGGCTCCAATACCAGTGTGTTATTCCTGAAAAGTCTCCACAATATCAAATTTGCTATCAAAATCAATGAAAAACACTAAAATGAAGACATGGGGACTTGATCACCTGAATTTAATCTTAAATTCATCTCTGATGACAAAATAATTTTACTGCTATTAATTTTTGCCAATCATGGCTGCAACTTTACATTATTCATTATTATATTGTGACAGTTTTGGCATTAAATGTCAGAATGCATATCAGTATGTTACTCACAATCAATCAACATAACAAATACTGAATGATGCTTTTCAGACCTGCTTTGAAAAACAGAATACTGGAGGTCATGATCTGTGCGGTCATTTAAAGCCGTAATAGCGGATAATAACTGTTGCTACAATGGGACTTCTGCAGTGGTGACAGTCTGTATTATTTAACCTTTACTTAATCACTTAAGCCCTGCTAGACTACAGCCATTATGATTAGTGAAAGAACCAATGTAGATTTTTGCTGTAAAACAAGAAATTCAAACTTTATTGTTGA
>JAQLOL010000010.1:24010548-24026305 GCA_029783665.1 Naso thynnoides | reverse complement strand
AGTATGCATCACCAGTGACTCGTGTGCTCCAGCCTTCTCCTTTCAAATTGTCATTAAGGTGTAATTTGCAGAAAATGTAATGGGTGGTGCTTATAGGTCATCTAGGGAAACTTGTTTGAAATACAAAGATGTACATATGTACCAAAGTTCATGACTCTAGGTCAAACAGGTCATGAGATATTCCTGTTCAAGTTTGCATTTTAACTGTTTGCTATAGAGACCCCCTCTGGCTGATCGATGTATGATTTACACCATGGCCTCACAGAGTGACCCTCTAACATTCTGTAAAAAAATGGCCACCTTTTCTGAAAAACCACGCCCTCTGCAATTTTCAGTTACTCAGAATGGGTACTTTTTTTTGTTTGTTTGTTTGTTTTTTTAAAGTTTTTTAACATTTTTGCCATGATGAAAATGCGGATATTTGTCTACAGAAAGTGTGTAGCTACTGAGTGAAACTTTTTACTTGGATTACGATTTTACGTGTTTTTCCACAAAATTCAAAATGGCAGAAAATCTAGTGACTGGAAATCATGGGTCCTTGAGATAAATTTGTTCCTTGTGATTAATGGTATATGTGAGTAATGTTTCATGACTCTTGGTCAAACAGGACATGAAACATGCCTGATCAAAATTTGTATTTTCAGCTGTTTGCTATAGCTCCCCCCTCTGGCAAATTGACTTAAAATTCATGCCATGGCCTCTAGGCATGACTCTCTACCAGTGTGCCAAATTTCACAATTTTTGAACACATGGTTCATAGGTTGCCATTGACTTGAATGAGAGAAAAATAAACAAATAAAGAAAGAAGAAAAGATAGGAACACAATGGGGGGTTCCCAGCTTTCCTGCTTGGCCCCAAATGATTATTTTTGCTTAATTTGCTTAATTTGTTTTGCCACTGTGTACTCTTTAAAACAGTGGTGGAATGTAACTAAGCACATGTAACTAAGCACATTCAAGATTCAAGATCTTGAATCTTGAATTCTAGTATTTGTAAATATAAGCAATAATTTCACATGTTTTGGTGTGCAAATAACTGGTACTTACCAAGAAATTTGTAATTATTCCAGAAGGGACTGCGATGCAATCCTTTGGGGCAACTACGAGTGTCTACTTTGCTCACTAAAGTGCTTTTTTTTGCCACTGGCAGGCTGTAGGTGTTAGTTTTCTGGCAGGCACAACAGAGTTTCTGGGAAAGGTGATCTACCTGGTACAAAAAACTGATTACTCTGCAGTATTCCACTTCATTAGGCAATGTGAAATAAACATTTATAAAAGCTGCATACTGAACATAGTGACAGCATGACAGCATGTTGATGCCTAAGAAATTAATAACTGTCCCTCGGCGGATTAATTTTGTACTCCTTTCTTCTCCGTCACTCAGTCTACAGGATGGTTCGAACACACACGCACACACACGCACACACACGCGCACACACACGCGCCAGGCTAATACCAGCCAGCTTAGAGCAGATTGCTACAATAGAGCTATAAATTGTAATGGCCAGACTCGCCTTGATTAAACAGAGTCTTATCTTTGGCTCGTGTGCTCTCTGTTCAAACACATGCAAACACAGTATGTGTATGTGATTAAACACTAACCATTTGGTGGCTCCCTCTCTGATGTCCAAGTGAAGATCAAACACACACAGAAGGTTTTAAACCTGTGACCCTGCAGGTCAAACAAGGAGCAGCTCGATCCTAGAGGTCAAACGGTAGATAAAGAAGAAGCTCAGCGTGGGTCTGACAGTCACATGTCCCCAGATGTTTTTAAAAGAACAATTATAGTTTAAGTTGGGGATAAACTAAATCAGAATTCTATCATGACGACATCTTCGATTTCTCCCCAGGTTCTTTCCACTTGATCAGGATGCTGTTAGACGAATACATCCTGTTGGCTCTGGAGACGCAGTTCAACAACGACAAGGAGCAGGACCTGCAGAACCTACTGGACAAATACATGAAGAATGCAGGTATCAAGCAACTCAGGTTACACCCACACGGAGAAGTGCAGCTGCTGACAAACTTAACTCAAACAGCAGCAGGTCTGCAGTCTGTAGATTTTTCTATTAGTGAAGAGAACACAACAGACACAACAGTGATCATTTTTTCTATATTGCCCTTCTCTAACAGGTTGTGCTTTACAAAAAAACAACAACAATAAGAGAATACATAGGGTAACACAAAAAACAATATAAATAATTCAGATGAATTTTGAAATTTGGTAACACTTTCAATGAAGCCTGTCTCCATAATCCATTAGAACACATTATGAACATATACAACACATTATAACACATTATTAACACACTTACAATGCATTATATGGGGTTATGGTTAGGGTTTGGGTTACGGTTAACCCTAACCTTGCTAATAACTAAGATTATACAGCACTATAAGCACATTATAACGCATTATAAGTATGTTTATAATGCATTATGGACAGATGATTTAAGTAAAGTGTTAAAGGAATTCTCCTAAATAATAGAAATATTATATTTTTCATAACATATGGAGCAGACGAGGAATAAGATAATATCATTATGACAGCACATGTTTTTTTTAATGATTAGGCAAGTTTATCTTAAAAGCACAAAGACTTTTTAAAGTGAGTCATACGAGGTCAAAAAATAATCAAAGCAGTATTTTAAAACACAGCGTAGAATGGAAGAATTTCATTTACAGTCATATAAAAACAGACAAAATTATGCAAAATAGCAACTGTTGTTTGATATCTGTGAATTTGCAATGCAGTAAAAATAAAAAAAAAGCCACAAGAAAACAAATTTTCTTTAGGTGTTAGGTGGTTAAAGCTGGGCTTAGTTGTCATTACATTTACTGGAAATTATCCACCTCACACACTATTAAAAAATGATTCAGTTATTTCAGGTTTTAGTCTCATCATAATCATCATCTTGTCCTCACAAACAACATGACAGGGTCCTTGGAATGTCAGAAATCTGTCTCAAACTGTCCAGATGTTGTAGTAAATCACGTGATGTTACTTTGTCTCTTTCAGACGCAAGTAAGGCAGCATTCACAGCCTCTCCCAGTTCCTGCTTCCTGGCCAATCGCAGCAAGGCCAATGCTGCTACGGACCAATCAGTAAAGAACGAGTCTCTGGGAGAACACGCCTACATGTCTTTGTCCACCAATCAGCAGCAAAGCCTGGAAACAAGCACCATCATGTACCAGGGGACAGATTCTGCCCCGGTCACAGCTTCAGGTAAATGATGTACAAAAATTATACTTTTTTGTGTTTGCTGAAGTTTTTTGGGGTTTTTTGTCCTTGTGTAGTTATTTCAGACCCTCAGTGTATATCCCCTCTTCAAACACACAGGTTGCCAGATGGACTTCTCTCAGGTCAGCGGCCCCCTCATGACGCCCCCTATATCTCCGGCAGCGTTAGTGCACCGAGGCTCCGTCATCAACCAGGGACCAACGTCAGGGAGACCCCTCACATCCTCTTCTTCTTCCTCCACCACCTGTTCATCCTCTTCTTCCTCCTGCTTGTCTTCAATCGGCGCCATGACTCAGCCGACCCCCTGCTCCTCATATCCAGAGACCCTGTACCACTGCTTACCTCAGACCAGCTCGACTTACTTCCCAGCGGGCGGCAACTCATCAGCATCAAGCTACCAGCCTGCACTCAGGTTAGCTGTGCTTTTACACTGTGTCTTAACTGACCCTCACTGATTTTATTCAACAAGTTATATGAGATGCAGTTCAGTCACATGACACAGAGTGATGACAGAACAGGTCATCTGAATATAAAAACACTAATGTTGATCATAAAGGTTTCTCTTTTCAGGTTTTTCTCATTCTCTTTGTTAGCTCATTTTATTAGCTTGTCATGAGATGATGAATCATGTAATTGTTAAATAAATTCCACAAAAATATGGACATTCAAGTTGGTCTGCACCTGACTCTACTGGTATATTACAATATAGATGTTTGATGCCTATTAAAAAACCTTCAGTCATAACATATACACAATGTCGCGTCTTAATGTATTTCTTAGTAGTTTGCATTCTATTCAAAATTATGTTAAGGCTATGCATATAATATGAAGGACAATATTGCGATCATTATCATAATTAAAGAAATTTGTAGAAAAATATATTTTGCTGTTGTATTGTTTTATAGGAAATTCCACCCATTTTGTTCACTCAGGTCTGTTACTTCTTCTCACCATTTTAAGGCATCTCTAATTACCCATCTTCAGTCATCATGCTCTTGTCTTAAAAAATACTGTCTTCTTTGCCATTCTCTCTTCTCCTTTTCTTTTTATATGAGCTTTATTGTTTGCTGTGATTAGGACCCCCCTTGAAAATGAGATGATTCATCTCAAGAGGCGATCCTCCTAATAAATAAGTTCTAAATGCTAAAAGAATTCTAAAAGAACCCAGATTTAGTGCTTACAGTTTAATGTTGTGAAAATAGTCACACACACAAAACAACTGAACCATTAAAATAATAAAAGCTATTTATTTTACCTTTACGAGCTATTGGGAGCTTTAACGCTTGATTTAATCAAAAAATATTATTGTTTAAAAACCTGCAGCATCAGACTGTGATTTACAAACATCTGTAGTTAAACAAAAGATGTTTTGCCGTCATCACTGATCTGTTTGTTTTGTGTTTCAGGCCTCAGAGTCAGTGCCTGGCGCCGGTTCAGTCTCAGGTATCATCGCTTACCTACCATCTCTCTCTGTACCCCTCCTTCAACGACCAACACCTGACCAAAGACGCATTCTACGGTCATCATCAACCATCAGCGCATCACTCATCTAACAGCACCAGCTGCTCCCTGACGCCTTACGGCTCCACAGGCCGACCCGCATCTAGCTACAGTTCAGGCTCTGATCCAGTTCAGACTGAAGCGGGACTGGAGGCCCAGAGAGCAGCTCAGATTCTGGACTCAGCAGACGGGTTTGGGTTTGTGGGAACTGGACTGAACGCCACAAGTGGTGGATGTCAGGGACAGACATACTCTGCCACAGGACACAGCGGTGAGGACAACTCAGACTGGGGACTGGATCATTTAGTATTTTAAATTCTGGTCAGGATCCCAAATACATCTCTCTTAATTACGGAAAAATAAATGTAAACTATCCACAAGACAGCTTTAATACACCTAGTTGATGTAAAGCTTCTGCCATGCTGTCTTAGCTTTGAATACTTTACTGAGTTTAACACTTGGAAAAAACAGAGCTCAATGTCAAACTTTCCTCCTGTGGCAGGTTACTATGGCAACGGCAGTTACCTGGACAGCCAGCGCATGACATCACTGGTTGACCAGCATGTGTCAGTCATCAGCACCGTCAGCAGTCTGCGGCCATTCCCTTCAACGTACTCGGAAGTCCACGATCCGCTTAACATCCTGGACGAACCGGGAAGGAAACCAACGGGAGCGTTTTTCACCGAGGCTGAACCCGGAACAGGTCAGCATTGATTCATACAGCACTGATGGGGGGTTGTGGTGTGAGGTGGCTGCAGTCAGGGTTGGTAGATATGCAAAACCTTTAAGATATTCTTTAATTAAAAACATTTTGTTGAGGTGAAAGGACTCTTGAATGGTCTAACCACCTTGGTCTACCCTCTCTAGGACATTGCTCGTAGTCAGTCTAGACATTGTATTGCACTCCTTCTGCTAAAGGTCACATGCATCATGTCTAGTTAGAAAGTGGTGTAAATGTTTGTGGTAATTTCACAGACTGCACCTTGAAGTGAAATGGGACAACTTTTTGGCTTAACTTTGTCCTTATAATGTATAAATTAATGTATAAATTAACAGATTAAACAGTGTAATAGTGGTTGAAAAATGACACCATTTGTTGCTAAACTGGCCTCCAATCAGCTTTGTTTATACCATGATATTTTGTTTGCCACTGGGATGAGGGTTTTGCAGAAAAATGAAAAATCAGTAACGCTCTCTGTACTCTCTGTCATAATTGGCTGGTCTACGCTGCTCCTCTTAATGAAAGGTGATGTTGATCTGAGTTGATTAGCTCTGCCAACAACACAGTGTCTGCAAGCCACACCCTGAGCTGAGACAGAGCAGTTTAATTCAGTGCAACTTTCCCTGCAACCATTTTCTCTCAGTTCAGACTGGACTTGAAAGAGAGAGCAACAACAAACAAAATAAAGCGCAAGCTGGCACAAATGACTGCAGTGGATTTGCTTCCCAATGAGTCTCATGCCACAGCTAACGTTAGCTTGGTAGCTCATTTGCAGAAGTTATCTACTGCAACTTCAACAACTCAGTCTTTGGTGCAAGTTTTAAACCTGCAGACAGAACTTTTGTTTTCAGATTCCGGTAGTGAGTGTGATTATATAAACACTATAAATGTGCTTATAATGCAGTCAGCTCTGCCATAGAGCTATAGCCCTCTCGGTGGCTACAGTAGTTCCTCTCTCCTTGATTTTTGTCAAACGATTCATAGCTGGGTGACATGAAACACATTGCTACCATTACAGAGAGTCATCACAGACTCCAGATTTAATCTCCGACTCTCTTTGGCTCTAGGGAGCTGTGGTTTCAGCTCATTGTTTAGCTGTCAGGCCCACAAAATTTTAACTCTTTTTGTTTCACAAACAGCAGACATGCACAGCTGGTGAACGTAGTGAAGCATTTAGCAGCTGAAGAGCCAGATGATTCCCTCAGGCGTTGGTGAAGACCAAAAACAGAGATAAAAGAGAATGAATAATCAATGTGTTTTGATTGTATGGACCGAGATATGACTCCAAATTAAAGAAAATGGTGCTCAGAAACTTATGGATGTGTAAATAAGTAACTGTTTGATGAATAATCTTAAATGTTATAATGTGTTAATGTTATGCTCACAACTTGTGTTCGCCTCCCCCCAAGTGGACAAAAGAATCAGCTCCTATCACATGCGTATGAGCAAATACAGAGTAAAGGCAAACAACAGTGAAAAACTAACAAATCCACAGTAGGACCACAAATGTAAATTACTTCCTGCATAGCTGTAAAACAATTAAATCTGTTTATTCCTCGTCAGATCATTCCCTCTCTTCATCAGGATCGGCCCCCTGCATGTTTGGAGTTCCCTCTCCGTTCACGTCACAGGACTCGCTGCTCTCTCAGCAACGTGTGCCGTCATCTTCAGACGTGCAGGACCTGGTGTCCTCGCTGCCTCCCATCAATACCGTCTTTATGGGAGCAGGAGGAGTACAATGATGGAGGAAACCCAAAACTTCTTCAGGACAATGGTGGCTGTGTTTGGAGTTCAGTTCCTGTCAAAGGAGCGCAGATCCAGAATGAATGTATGTATGCACCAAAAAAACGGAACATCTAAACTGCATGTACAGTACAACAAACAAAGCCAGGGCACTCTTGCACACAGAGATATGTATAAAAAGACCAACATGATTTCCCACTGTATGTAAACCAGACAGAGAGGAGCAAAGGAAAGATATTTATTTGTACTAAACGTGGATTATTATTTGAAAATATAACTATAAATCCAGAATGACTCTGACTCAGATTTCATCATATACCCATATCAGTGATGCCTGACGAATGATGCCTGAGGACTTCCAACCTTTTCCCTGTGCAAACTGTAAATAAATCTTTGTTTGTTGCAAGGGTGTTTTTTCATTGACAGGATATCGAGTGAAAAGCAGATTAACAGCACAGCTGCTCTGTGCACGTATTTTAGTCGTGAGTCAAAGACTGAACTAGCTGGAGAGTTTGTTTTAATTAAAACTGATGTTATTACTGCTGCAGGGTGCAGCATCAAACATCAGTAAAGTGTCTTCATTTCTGTGTGAGAAATTGCTGTTTTAGGCTGTCAGTTTTTTGGCAAAGCAAGACATTTAAATCTCCCTTTGGGGCTCTGAGAACTTACAACCAATAATTTTAGCAATCTGACATTTTTAAACAAATTTACTGAAAAATAATGTACATAAAACTTGAAAACATGCATAATCATTACTGTTAGTCCACACGTTTTGTACGTGTGTTTTTTACTACTTCAATTTAACAGCTCAAGCAGCTTACAGCATGCTAACACACGTGGAGTTTTGAAAATGCAACTTGCTGCAGGGATAACCGGGTTTAGCATTACGCTGGTGGTTCCCTCCACCAAAAGATTTTTGATTATTACAGAAAAGAAGCTCTATGGCTCATACTGTAAGCGATGCTGTTCGAGACCATATCAACCTAAGTTTTAACTGCTTAATTAAAGACCCTTGGTGGAAATCAGGTGATTTTAAGCTTGAACTTGATCTTTTCATAACCCTAATTTATAAATATTCAGTGTCTAAACCACTTGGTAAAATTTCAAGGTGAAAATGAAAAGCAAATTTAAAATTTGAACATATCTGCGGTTTGAGGAATCGTTTAATGCCTACATTAATTATATTAATGAATCTTATTTGCCTGAGTGGAGATTCACATAAGGACAGAGCGGGGACAGTTTGTGTTCCTGCCTTTGTCTGCCTCTGCAGCAGATTGACTTCCGCTCAATAACAGACCCCAATAGGATCCTTATCTCCTCTGATTCAAAGAGCATGTGTCAGAGTGTTGAACACATGGCTCTTTAATGGCTGAACTCTGAGATTACAGGACGGAATAACAACTGAAGACTGCGGATCAAAGTTGGGAGCTTTCATTTGTAATTATTTGGTTGGTCTGCGACACAATGGAGGCAGATATGACTCAGATAAAGGTGTTTGCCAAAATGTTACGAGAACCAACACAGAGCAGGCAAGAGAGGGAGGGCAGGGGGATGATGTCTGAGAGCAAGCTGTTCATGCCACACCATGGTGACCTCAAGACAACACAGAAACATGTCTCCTCTTGAGTTTGTCCGTCCTGCAGCAGATGGGACGTCATAAAACCACAAGATCAAAAAGGACAGAGTGGTCAGTTTCCTCAGATGAAACATTTGAAAAAATTAGGAAAGGACAGGATTAAAAAAAAAAACAAAAAACAAAACAGGGATCTTTTGAATTTAATAAATAGAAAAAAAAAATCTAAAATGCTTTAACATTTACAAAACTCACTCCACTGTATAGAAATGTACATTAAAATCAGATTCAATTTGAAAACCTGCTTCTTTTTCATAATAATTTCTTTTGAAAACAACAGTGTAATTTAGTTATAATTCAGGAGTTAACAACCTCAACTTCAACCCTGAGTTGCACTAAAAACGAGTGGGTTTTAAACAGGACGGAGTTCACAGTTATGTGAGCTAAAAGAATTAAAAACTTAAATACATTTAGATTTAGATTTTCTTGATACAGACTTGAAGAAAAGATGTTTCTTTTCTTTTGTTGGGCTTTTTTTTTAAAAACATGGTGAACATGGTGGTTCTTGTTTTAAGTTGATTATGTGTAAAACATTTTTTTCTGTTCTTGGATAGGGGTTGGCTTTTTTCTTGTGGAAACAAATATCTGCTTAAATTCTTTAGTGAAGTATTATTTTGTGCCATGGTATCTCAGATAAGAAAGGCCATTTTAATGGCATGATACAAACATAACTTTTTAAAAAATCAATTACAAAAATAACCCCCTAGTTTATCACAATCCATTTCACAGTTTTGAATGTAATTGAAACAAATACAAAAAAACAAACAAAAAAACAGAATAAAACTAAATAAACTTAAAGAAATTTTGGGGCAATTATAAAGTGCACTCTGATAGAAACTGTCACCATTACAAGGTTTCTTGGCTTCCTTTGATGCCTTTAATACCAGATCAGCTGTGGATAAAACTGAAAGTGTAATAAATACAAATACATACTGGCACGAATGCGACTGTTTCAGATGAATGGCAGTGACGTGGCAGAGCTCCCCTCCTCCCGCCTTGATTGGTTTTTATACGTTATCTACTCAGGAGGAAAAATCCATTTCAGGTGCTCATGCAGCGGCGCAGGGACAGATGGTGGCATATGTAATGATTACAAAATCCCCACGTTAAAATACTTTAATTACTAAGTCAATAATGGCTGCAACAATTGCCGGACCTTTAGTGTAAAAACAACAGAAGGCGGAAGGCAAACTCTGGGCCAATGTTTAACCAGAACTTTGCATTAGAGCTGGTTGAGACAGCCTCCATATGTGACTCTCTCTCTCTTTCTGTGCTGCAGGTAAGAACTTCATGTTGTGTCTGCTGTGAAAATTACAGGATTTCCACTTTATGGCAGTAACAACAATCCTACCCCTGACATCAGGACAGCACGTTTGTGTACTTAACAGGAAAGTTTCTTAAAAAAAAAAAATCTAAACGAAAAAAAAAAAATGCATGTCACCCAGGTATAAACAATTTAATTTTTCTTGTTTCAAAAAACCTCAGTCTGCATGGATGTTACATTAGTTTAATTCTGCTTACTATTAATCATGCCTTTATTTTTAATAGATTTTTATGATTCTACAAATAGCAAAATCTTTTAAAACTACATTTTTAGTAACTAAATGCTTGAATATTTTAAGAGGGACACAAAATTGTGTAATGGGAAATGATACTGCTCTTGTTATGATAAAAAATGGAATATTGGAAGTAATTTTACTTTAATAAAAAGAATTTAATGTAATTTACTACTTACATGTTAAGAGAATAAAAGGAAAGGGAACCATTAATTGACACATTTGACAAACACTAAATTCATTATTTGGATGTCTAATATGGCATTACATACACATTTGTGATGAGTCAGGTTTTTATATATGCTTTTATCATTTATACACTTTTATACATATTAAATATATATCGAAAAACTTCTGAACTTTACGATATCTTTACTGAACCTGAACTTGCTGTGTTTACTGTAAGTATCACCTACATGCAACACTACACCTCTTCACATTGGAGCTCTATGGCAATGATACACATTTAGTTTGTTTTTTGTTTTTTTTAAAGATTTTTTGGGGGGACTTTTTGTGCCTTTATTAGGACAGGACAGCTGAAGAGTGGACAGGAAACAGAGGAGAGAGAGGGGGAATGAAATGTAGCAAAGGGCCACAGGTGGAATCGAACCTGGGTCCACTGCAGCGAGGACATAGCCTCTGTATGTGGGGCGCCTGCTCTACCGACTGAGCCACCAAACGCCCCGACACATTTTGTTTTTTACACAAATGTGTTTTTTTATTTATTATACTCATAATATGCTGTGCATTTATAATTATGCCAGCCTTTTACATCATACTAATTCATCACAAGCCTTTCAAATTGGCAAATGGTGAATGAGGACAAATATCAACCACATGTATCTGCAGAATGATAAATGGTAGCCACAGACTGCATGCATGATCCCAGTGCGGTGTGAGTGTCTGAGCGTCACCACACCTATAAAAAGGGACGACACTTTCACTTGGTTAATAATAGGATAAAATGAAGGCAGAAAGTGAAGAAATGCCGGTATAGTTGAACTCCTTTTTTAATGGTGGACTGAAATGGTCACGAAACCTCAGTGAAAGCATATGTATCCCATGTCTAATGTCATGCGTCTCTTCTCTGGTGGAGAAACATTGGACAATTTTGCAAGTGGCCATTAGAGGACAGCAAAATCATATATTAGGTGCTTGTATGCTGTGGAGAGACAGTGCAAATTCAAGCAGAAGTTGATTGGTTTGCCTTCAAGAAAAGTCTCTGAAAATGTTTTTACTGCAGCAGAGCCAAGGTCTCCATTCACAAAATTAACTGAAAATCTGTGTCTGAAAAACTATTTGATTGCTTTATTGATTTTCTCTGTATATCAGGTTTATATGATAAAAGGCTTCCTGTGAGGAGGTCACATGAAAATGACACTTACTCACTAATTAAATGAAGAAATCCTGGATATTAATTAATATTCTGGTTTCCACCTGAAGCACTAGTAAAGTTATAATTTAATATAACATAAAACTATGAGGTTCAGTCAATAAATCATTCAATTAAAGGCGATGAGAAACTTTTATTTGTTTAAACTCCAGACTTGAAACAAGACGTAAGATGATGACGATGATGATGACGATGATGATGATGATGGTGATGGGGTAAAGGGGAACAAGTAAACTGATCTGATTAACTTGTATTCTGATTGATTTTATGCTTAAATATGAATTGAGTCAATTACAAAATACTTCAGAATTTAATCACAAGTTCCTTTTTTACCTGCCAGCACTGAGCTTCACCTGCATAACACATTAGAGATTCTACTGTATTATGTGTCTATTACAACGAGGATCGCTGTGACCAGCTACAACAGTGAAAATGCTCCTTTTCCATGATTGCAGCTGTATTATCAATCTAATAATGAGACATCAGTCACAGCCCTGTAAAAAAACCCATATTGCTTATAATACCTTTGTACTTTTTACTCAAGTAGTACGTGAAGCCCAACCATTTTAAAGCTCCAGGACCCGTTCTTATTTGTCATGTGGTCAGATCATTAACTTATGCAAAAGTAGAGCTAACATGCTGTAAAAATGCTCCATTATAAAAAGAAAGGTAACACTTAACTCAGACAGTCTGCTTACAGATAGTTTATACATGCTAGTTAACATTTCAACACCATACTGACATTCAGCAGTGTAACTGCTTCATGTAACTCCAACTGTTACCTTAACTAGTTTTCCATTTTATTAATCCTTGTTAAGCATTCTAAAAAATATTCAGAATAAACTTCAGTAGAACATTCTGAAAATACTTGAGTAATATATTGTTATATGAAAGGCTGGGTCAGGGATTTGTTTGCGTGTCTGTCTGTCTGTCTGTCTGTCTGTCTGTCTCTATCTATTCCCCTCCCCTGTTTCCCCTGGCTGAGAATTGGAAGATTGGCTGCCACCTGTGGAATCCTGCCTACCACCGTGTGACATCCAGCAGGACACTTCATTGGCCTCCACTCATTCCCAACTGGCTGATCTGGATCTGGGGACACCTTTAAAAGCCTCCTGTTTGGGAACTCAAAAGAGGCTTCTTTGTTTGGATCTTTGCTCTGGAACTGAAACATTGTCTTTAAGACTGTTGTACTTGGGAAAGGCTTGTGGTGGGAGGTTTGAACTGAGGTAAGACCTGGGTACCCTGTACATTTTACACTCGCGCAGTTACTTTATGTCTACTTCACTAGGTTATGGGTTGATGCCACCATTGCACACGTTTTATTGAAGCCTCTTTTTTAGACAAGATAGTCACATCTTTTTGTTTATTTTTTTTCTTTTGCACAGAAAGAGATGAGTTAGGCCCTGTTTTGTTATACTGATTTCACTAATTTGGCACAACCCCGGCAGTCTCTCCTCCCCCACATTTGAAAACCTTTGTTCATAACAATAACAATTATGACAACAATATTATTAACAACTAATAAATCATTTGTAGGTAGACTATCCAAATAATGTGTAACAGATAGAAATTCTGCATTCAAAACTGTACTCCATCAAAAGTACTATAATAAATATTATTAGTATGTGTACAATGTATTTAAAGTAAAAGTACAACACTCAGCGCTGCAAAATATACACACAAAATGGCCCCTAAGCATCAGTTCAGGGGCAAGCGAGCGTTTCAAGCAGTGGCTCCTAGATTATGGAATGCTCTGCCACTACCTTTGCGCTCTTTAACCTTGGTTGAGTCTTTTAAAAAGCAGCTAAAGACCATGTTCTTCATACAGGCTTTTAGTTAATATGTGGGGTCTTGTTTGTTCTTTATGTGTATATTTGTCTGTATATGTGATTGCGTGTTTCTCTGTATTTTACTCTATTGTGTATTTTTACTTTTCTTCCTGACCTTATTGTAAAGCACTTTGTGAATTTCTTCTGTGAAAAGTGCTATATAAATAAACTTTACTTACTTACTTTCTTACTTCAATGTCGCAGCTGTTCAAGGTAAAACCAATGTTAACAACTCATCAAACTAGTTATTGTTACCTTTTTTTTAAACTGTATCTCATATCTTTCTCATGTACAAAGATATGAGAAAGATATGAGATGATGACGTGTGTGCACAAGAAATAAGCTGTCAGATAATTTTGGTGAAGTACAAGCGCCGCATTTTAGAACAAATTACAAACAAGCAGCCATGCTCCATATTTGCAGCCAAAATGTTTATACAAAGCTGAGAAAATTCCATTATTTTGGGCTAATTCATTTGCCTGCAAGCAAACACAAGCATTAGCTGGAATTTTAGGCCAACGGTCAATGATCAGAAAAGCTTTTTGAATTCCTCAAGTGAAATACATTCATCTGCTGTTTGACTTGATAAAATATCTTCCAGAACTGAGCATTGATTCCTGATTGTTAGACAAACTGCGGCTCATATTTTGATTGAGTGCAGCACTTCTTGTAATTGTTTTATAGTAGGTCAGCACAGGGAAGTATGGATGAATGGTGATTAAGAGGCACTCATGAGATGGCACTTTCATGAGCCATTCTACTTACAAAAGTGCTCAGTTATTAAAACTTGACCCAGCTGAACCTCTGCTGAAATTCATGTGTGATATTACAAGAGAGCGAAGAATGTTCTTAAAAGAGTTATAAACTCTGGGAAAGACATACAAACGCCTCCTGTGTGTGGAAGATTTATAATGCCTGTTAAAGTAAAATATAAAACATATTAAAAACAAAACTACAGCACTGCAAGAAAAAAAATTCTTGTGTGAATTAAACTGTTTACATGCATTTTCATGGTCATATCTGATTAAAATATTTTGTTTGTCTTTAAATTTTATCCATTTCACTTCAGTTTGTCTTTCAGTTAGACAGAGATAAACTTTTTATTTGTATTTCAATGCAATGAATGTAACCCTAACTCCAAACCCTGACCTCAACCCTAACCCTATGATTTATAATATATAATGTTGATTCTTTTTCAAATTTATAATTTAAATATTGTGCATTTGACTGACCAAAACAAAGAGTATGATGTTCTCAGATTTTGCTCTCTGAATCTGTGAAATCATTTGTCACTATTTACAGAAGTTTTTTGGAGAAAATAATCAGCAGATTAACCCATGATGGAAAATAATATACAAAATGAGCTCTACCTCAGCCATCTAACTAATCATCTTTTTATAGAATGGCATAAATCTTAACAAATAAGTGATTCAGTGTAGTTATTCAACACTCATAGACAATTTATGCATTTAGTACCTCCTACTAAGAACTGTATAAGTACATGTACTAATAGTAGGCAATTTATATACTTATACCACTTCAGCAACATTCCCATTATAGGTCTTTCTTATATTCTATTAGAACTACAGTATTCATGATATAATAAAAATATATAACGTAATATTAATATCATTTACTTTTACATGCGTAAAGGAACTGAATATTTCCTGTACCAATGACTGCAAGTGTTATAATGTCAGTTATGTAACTTGCTAGGTAATTGTATAAAACACATATTGCATGTAGACACATAATTACACACATTATTATATTATGACACATTATTACAGCTTAATTTAATTGTCATTTACAAACAAATCTCTGGGCAAACTATTGCTATTTGTTTGTAAAATTAAAATTAAAATTATTCCCGGACTTATGCTTTGAAATTAATTTATTAAAATTAGCCTTCAGGTCGATGACTTCACCTGAATTGTGCTTTTGTATTCTCCACATTTTCATTCACTCACACACACACACACACACATTCACACAGACATAGTTTTATTTCATAGTTAACGTTCATGAAGTGACATGTTTGTTTTTGACTAAGATTTTCCACATAGTTTTAGGCAAAGAAATTAATGCTCGAGTGTGAGTGAGAGCTCAGGTAAAAAAAAAAAAAAAAAAAAAAAAAAATTA
>JAQLOL010000010.1:23987764-24000626 GCA_029783665.1 Naso thynnoides | reverse complement strand
GTTAGCTTGCTAAATTATCGACTTCTCCATTAAACAAATGTAATATTCCAATGTAGCTTGCTGTGTAACGTTAGGTAGGTGGTGTAGCCATACGCGTTGTACACGCTAAGATATGATACTTCTGGTGCGTTGAGCCGGGAGGAGGGGCCAGTTTGAATGTTGTGTTTACAAATAGCAATGCATGCGACTGACCCCACCTTTAATGTGAAATAAATGGCGTCTGTTTGTTTTTCTTCAGGAAGAAAGAAGAAAAGACCAAAATCAACCAAACTGGATGTCAAAATAAACAATAAGCTCACAGAGCAAATTTCTGAGGTCTCTATGTTAAAAAATAAATGGAACAGTGAAAGCCAACGTCTGCACATTTAGACTAATCAGAGATGGTCTAACACTTTACATAGTCAAAATAATTATTCTCACAATGGTTTTTTCACACCTTGGTTACTGTGCTACCTCCTGGTTGCAGGCAAACACCTCTGTGACTCAAGCATTAGACTCATTAGGTGGACTAAATGTTTCTTAAACCAGACACAGTTTTTGTAAACGGGGACATTTTATGGCGGGGGATTTCTTTATGGATGATGATGGTGATGATTCAGGGCAGTCACACTTCCTTCCCCATGTTTTTGTTTGACATGTGGCATTTAGTCAGTGACCACAGGATGATGTGGTCGACCCACTGCCCGGCACAAATACCACAGTTACACTGCAATGCTGTCACATAACAAAATGTACTGTCATGTTTATCTCAAGCTGCTGTCTTCCTTCAGGCTACTGCACTTACAGAAGGGCCTCTGTGGGATTTTTGGGGTTGATGCCAGTACTGATATCAGGAATTAAGATATTTCTGATCAGCGGCGGACTCAGAGGAGGTACAAGGGGGGAAATCCCCCCCCCCCGGTGCCCTAATATTAGCAAAAATGCAAAAGTGCCCTCTTGGATGGCCCTATGGTACAAAAACCATGATAAAGTGCTTTCTAGGGTGCCCTTGCAGTGGACAAAACATGGTAAAGTGCCCTTTAAGGTGCCCATCTAGTAGACAAAACATGATAAAGTGCCCGCTAGGATGCCTTTCCATTGGACAAAACATGGTAAAATGCCTGACGCCTTTTGCGGGCTGGTGCCCCACCACAAAAACTAGGTTCCCTTTTTTCTATTTTCGCCCCTGCCCTTGAAACATCCTGAGTCCGCCAGTTTTTCTGATATCTTTTATATCAGCCAATATTATACATACATAAGCTAAATGTGGTTAAAATGTAATAGAGGCAGGATATCTTACATTGTAAAAAACTTT
This sequence comes from Naso thynnoides, assembly GCA_029783665.1. Lineage (NCBI taxonomy): Eukaryota > Metazoa > Chordata > Actinopteri > Acanthuriformes > Acanthuridae > Naso > Naso thynnoides. The sequence goes on along the minus strand of JAQLOL010000010.1, from coordinate 23,999,332 downwards.
ATTCCAAACACCAGCAGATTAGTTATTAAAAAATGGACCACCCTCTACTGGACAGACTATGTAGTTACGCCATTTTAAATGACTAGTCCAAGCATTTTTCCCAGCCTTAAAAAACAGCTTTAATATCAGCACGTATCAGAGAATATTAATGCTCGCACAAATCTATCTGTGATGGGCCAATAATATCAGCAAAGTGATTTATCAGTCAGGCCCTAATCCGAATAGCTTCCTTTTCCAGGTATCGTATTTAAAGTTTCTGTACATTAATATAGTTAACGGTTGCCAGATAAGCATGATGGATCGGCTGCTGTCAGTGTCAGTTTACTTGCCAATTAACTCCTGGAGCCTCAAATGTGAGGCAGGAGCGTAACTCAGTGTCAACACACACATACATGATACTTTATGGCAAGTCAATTTATGTGCATGTGAATGTTATTATGGATTCATGTTGAATAGTTCAGTTTTTTTCCTTCTTCCTATCATGCAGCCCAGTGAAAAATCCCCCATTAAAAGCACTGCCAACTGTGCAATCATCCATTCCTCGTATCCTGCTGGATATCAGATTCACAGTGGGGTTATAGATCAAAATAAAACTGAGACCCAGACAAACACACACACACACAGCATTGTCCTACTGACCCACTCTGCTGCCTCAGTGTGAGTGCAGTCTGGGGAATGTGGCAGCGCAGCAGATCCGAGCCGACAGGCCTCACAGCAGACCCGGCTCCAAGCTGAGAGGCCACAGTGAAAGACAGAGGCCAGACTCGCTCTGCAGGACTCTGACCAGCTTTAACCACAGCTTGGGTAATATAAAAGACATATGTAATAATCTTGCGTCACTTTTTTTTTTTTGGTTGTTGTTGTTTTTTTTCAGCTGTAGATTTCATGAGGTCAGGTAAGTAAATCCAGCTTGAAAAATGTTTCTCCTGTGGCAGTATTTTAATCAAATCAAGCTTCTTCCATACTTCCATTATGCGTGGCAGAGTTATTATTATTTTTTTTAAAAAACAAAAAAAAACCTTGCAGTGTGTCCATCCAAAGCTATAGCAAACATATGTTTCCCATCAGCTGGGATATATGCGCACGTGAAGGCATTCCTGCCTTTTCCTCCCCCCTCCAAACCCCTCGTGTGGTTGAGCAGAGCTCTGTGTGAACCAGACCTGTCTGCTGAAAGATGGCAAATATCAGACATGGTGTATTTATTTGCTTGTTTTGCAGACCAAAACAAATGCCTTTCATTGGACAAAGTGCAGACCTGGGGATTAAAGCGACTAGAATGTGTTTGTCTCGTCAGCCTGTTTCTCATTTGCTCACACACACACACACCAACACACGGCACCGCCTCACGTGTTTCTGCGATTATGCGGTGCCCCAGGTAGCAAACCTACAATAGGGCTGTCATGTGAATCTACAGGTTGCCTATGCTCGGTTACACTCACTAGATGTTATGGTCAGGTTGGGAAAAATGTGGATACGCAATAAAATAAGTTCATGTAAGAACATAAAAATTCTTTTATTTAAAATGTGACAGGCAGAGGAATTAATCCGCCCAAAATGACAACAAAAATCTCTACTAAAAATTATGGGAACCCCAGAATAGTCATTTTTCACTCCATATTTTTCTGTTGTCGTCGCATAAATCAAAAACAGTGGCTGCGTCAGTTCAGTGTGTCATGTTCCCCAACATTTCAGGAGATTTGCTAAAAACTCCACCCAAAGACGCTGATGATGCGAGACAAGCTCCAGAAAACAGCGAGTAAGATTAGATCATTTGCTTCCCTCATCTCTCTGGTATCCTTTGGTGGCACGCGATCACAGACTGGCTGGGTGGTACCGTACATGAGCTGCTTCCTATCAGAACAAGTATGATTTATTGGTTTGGAGGATCAAACAGTTTTCAAATGGTTTAAAACCGCATACACGCAAACTCACCCTTGTGAGTGCCTCTTGTGAGTATTTATCCAAGGTTTGGGAAAATCCATATTACACAACCAGCTCAGTGGCCTTGTGGTTAGGGTGTCCGCCCTGATTTTGGGAGGTTGTGGTTCGATTCATAGAAAAGACTGAAGAAATGCTACCGATGTCTCCCTGTTTTGCTCTAAGTATCACGGGCTGGATTGGGTTTAAGTTAGATATGCTAGTGTTTAGGGTTTGGCTGGTGTAAAGACATCTAAACCAGTTTGATACTAAGCCAAATACCAGATGGGACTGGTATATCCGACTTTCACCACTAGGTGTCGCATGACTCAGCCAACTGAACTGTGTGACACAGTGATTGTGACGCGACAACCGATCAGCGTTGAGATTTTCCAAACGTCACTGACGTCCGCGCAATGACAAAATGAAACCAAAACACGTGTTGCTGTGTGTGAATACCACGGAACTGTACAACAAATTTTTTAACATTAACATACACCACAGAATTATACAAACACAGACACAATGTCGTTAAGTTTTTCAACATTTCTTGGACTTCTGGAACTTTGAGGGGCTGGGGGCTTTGAGCAGCTGAGTGGCGGGAACGGACAGCTGTGTGAGTGAGATTTTACCGCTAAGCCCTCACATGTTCTGGCTGAAAGACACTAAAATGCATCATAGAGCTGAGCGGAGTGGAACTGTCTGGTTGCAATCCTCAGTGGGTTCATCACTACAAGCAAACCCCCTTTCCATTGTTTTAAAGCCATTGTTAAAGACAACATATTCTACTTATTCTTCGGATTTTGATTTGGGCATTCTCTCAAAACGGTCTGTGTAGCTTCCTCCTCCTCTTTTTCATCCTCCGTGTGCGTCTCAGCACTCCCCTATACTCACGACCCCTTTTGTCTGACTACTGACACACACAAAAAAACGCCACAGATGTGACACTGATAAAATGTTACAGTTCGTGCTTCTGATCTCTTCGACAAGACCAAGTAACACAGGAAGAGCAGTCCTTTAGCAGCATTTTGGTCGCTGATCCAGCTCATGTGCTCATGTTGAAGAAGTGCAGTGAATAAATTCAAACAGAGGTATTTTTCTTTTATTGGCCCCCAAAACAGGAAAGCTTTAAACTTCTGTCTGGTGCTTGCCACTGTAGGAAGGTTAAACAAAATTATCTTGCTTTCAATCACCTGAAAAAAAAAGAAGCTTTTGGAGCCATATTGCACAAAGTGCTGACAGCAGAGAGCAGAGTGGTGGAGGGGTCGAGTACAGCACTGTGTGCACGGAGCTGGCATGCCCATACAAGGAAGTCCAGCACGCACTGACATCAGCGCAACAACAGATTTAAAAAAAAAAAAAAAAACTCCTGAAACACAGCGTGATAAGCCAACCAAAACAGCCTGCAGGGCTCACTTCCACATGTGCATCATTTAACACGACCATCCGATTTGTATTCTAACAACATTTATAGGTCAGAAAAGATGGAAAAACATAATAGCTCGGCTTTAATAAAAAAAAAAAAAGTATCCAGCAGTGCAGCTTTAGGTAGAGTTTTTTTCCATAGCGTCCATCAGTTTCTAGTTGTGGTTTTAATAAAATTTAAAAACAAAATAGCTATGAGAAGACAAGGTTATTTCCTGGAACCAGCATTCACCACTACATGCAAAACAAAAAAGCACCAGATGAAAACATCTATTTGTTTATGCACCAGTCAATCTGAGAGAGGTGACAACATTTGCAGTGAAGAAAAATATTTACATCCTCACTCTTTTCTGTTTGTTTACGGCTTCTCATTAATGCCTGTTGAGAGTCTGGGGATCGTTCCAACACTAATAACCGGTAGTGTTGTCTGAGGTATCGGTGGAGAGGACGGGAGAGGACGTATCGGTGAAAACGGACTTGAGCAGGGACGCATAAATCATCTTTAGGTGTCATTTTATATGTTTTATTTGTTCTGTAAGACAAACTACTCAAACTTTGGTCTTGAAAGAGACATATTTCACCCTTTGGCAGAAATAGTGAGAAAACATGAACAAGGATGTGGACAGAGATTTATAAGCATACGCATGTAAACACCTAGAAATGCACACACACACACACACACACACACACACACACACACTCTCTCACACACACACACACACACACACACACACACAGAAACCACTCACCAGAGTGTTGCGGTCATATTTTCCCCCAGGCATACTTTCCATATTTCTTCTGATGACACGAACCAGCTCAAAGGTGTGTGTGTGTGTGTGTGTGTGTGTGTGTTGTTTTCATGCCAACACATCAGTCTCTGAAATGTCATTACACACTTTGCTCCGCACACGTACACAAACTCCAAATGCAATCCATTACATATGTGTAATCACTGCCAATACTCGAACAAGAAAACATGACACTGTGGTAGCGTGGTTGCCTGTTGTGTCCATTTCTTGGCTGATTTAAGAGGTTTTATAAGAATACCTCTGCCTGCAAATCTTCAAGGAATTTATTTGTCGCTGCTGTGGTGGCCAGGGGTTCTTGTAATCCCACTCGTGTCTTGTCCAAGACATCAATCATCATTGTGGAAAAAGCTTTTAGTCACTTCAGGCTAACCTGGAAAAGTAAACAAGGCAATTAGGTGGAAAAAAAAAAAAAAAAAAAAGAGGGGGAAGACAAAATTCCCAGAAAGCGTTGCATCAAAACAGACTCTGGCCTGACTCTGACCTGCGAGAAGTCAGATGATGTCTGTGTGTTTTTGTCTGTGCATGTGTGAGTGAGTCTGCAGGCGAACTGGTGACAAACTGTAGACAGTCGGGTCCCAGCTGGGGTCAGAGGGGGTCGTTTCTCAGCAGAGTTACTTGGTTCGCACTCCTCACTGTCATGCGAAGCACCTGGGCCTCGTGTAGCTTACTGTGTGTCTGTATGGATTATGCTCCTCCAGCTTTGAGAAAGAACTGGTTTGTTGGACGTGTTGTTTGAAAAAACAGCTCTATTTTAGCATGACACGCTCCTTAGGGAGGAGGTGGATTTAAGGAGCGTTAGGAGCACAAAGTGTCCTTCTTTACACTGTGACCAAGGTCTTTCCTTACCTTTAACCAAGTAGCTTTGTTGCCTAAGCACAGATGAAGTTTACAGCTTCAAAACATTATTATGAAAAAAAAAGATTGCACCATGTAATGATTATAAATAAGAACACCTTCAGTACCAACGTTCTGTCTGGAAAATTAAGGTTCAATCTGCTTTTTTCTGCTCTCTTGACTCCATTGCAGGCTTAATCTGTTTTGCTAATATGAGATATGGGTGGTAAAGGGAAAAATATAAAAGGAAACTTAAGTTGAATGAACATGATTATGAAGGGTAAATAAATAAGAGTTTGCTGATACTACTGTGATGAGCTCTACTTTTCTAAGATTCAATTTGATTTGGAAAATTCAACTTTTCATATTAGTCGCTCCTGTTTTCACTGTTACGGGTTGATAAAACTGAAGGTCAGGTCAGAGGATGTTCTATGAAAAGTTTTCTTGTAATTAATAAAACTAGCAACTTCTGATCAGCCTAACCCTAATGCTCGGGACACACATCATCTGCTTCACGTCTGTGTCACTGATCTGCTGCATCTCATTTGCTGTTTTTCACACATGCAGCGTCTGCTGCGTCTGGTACAGACAGAACTGCTGTCTTTCTATGTAGGTTTGTTTTTGTTTTTTTTTATTGAAAATCCACGTTGAAATGGAAGTGTTTGGTGTCATTATTTAGGATAAATTTAACTTATTTCAATTCTGTGTGAGAGGGAGAAAGAGGGAAATGCAAGGCTTCAGCTCGATCTACTGCGAGGATGAAAAGCCAAGTTTATTACCCAAGATCCATCACTTTCTGATCGAACAGCCGAATAGAAATAATACCTTACAATTCTGCATATTATAAACTACTAAATTTGTTAAAGCCAGTCATTTGCTGCTTTTAAAATCATGATATTAAGTGGAGTTCAGTTCCTGTTCAGACACTGCAGGTGTGTCTCCAGGCTGGTACGATGTGCACCGTGTTGTTAGATAAAGTCAGCCGAAGTCCGTGATAAATGTGAATTAAAAAACTAAACTAAACTTCTCGGGTTTGTCTGTCATCTATCCTAAAGTACAAATACTGTTTAACACATCAAGGTCCTTCAAATGCTTCATAATTCAATCATATAAAGGGATTCTATTTTGAAAAACACAAGAAATGTTGGAACTACAGTGAAGGTTGCTGGTACAATGTGCACCGTGTTGTTAGATAAAGTCAGCCAAAGTCCGTGATAAATCTGAATTAAAAAACTAAACTAAACTTCACTACGCTGGGTCTCTGGTTTGACTGTCATCTATCCTAAAGTAAAGTTTCTCTTCATGGACATTAGTCAAACGTTAGGGCAAAGATAAAATTACGTTGGTCGAACACAATGGACTGAACACAATATCTATGTAACGCGAATTAAGTAGAGAAGAAATGTGGATAGCTCTTGAAGCTTAGTTCCATGAAAATGTATCAACAATGTCCATTTTGTCGTTAATGATATATTAAAAAAACAATCAATTCACATTCCAATCCACACGACTTTTATTGTGAAAATTGCTTCAAGATGGTGGCGACGGGAAGGTAAGACACTGCCTACACAAACTTACATTTTACTAAACTCTGTGTGCACCAACAATGTACATACAATGTAAATTTGTGTGTGTATTACTTTAAGAGTCTCATTCTACAGCTAGCTTAATTTCCAGAAATTGCCTACCTCAGCTTTAAAGCTGCAGGGGATGGAGGAGGGGATTACAAAGATTTATGTGTAGCAAATGGTACAAAGATGAAGAATTAAATCTAAGCTAATGTTAGGCATAAGAGGTTTATTTATTGGAAGAAACTTCTAAATGTGTTATTTTGGTGAACACAGATTAGTTTTTAGGGGTTAATTATTGTTAGAAGGGAAACTTTAACTTTGGTAGCCAAGTAGGGCTACGTAGACATTACACAGTACGTGGTGTTTAGTATGGTTATATATGGGAGGCTATCATATCTTTGTCATAGCCTACTTGGAATTTTGATATTCTTTGGTTAAAATATTCAACTGTTGTTGTACTACTATTGTTGTAGCAATGACACTCTAATGTCTCTGCATGGATAAGTAAGTAAGTAAAGTTTATCCTCTCATTCATTTTATTTTTTGTTCGAATGTGCTGATATATTCAATTAATCAAATCATTTTCAAATGAATAAGCTGTAAAATAAATAAATTAAGATGTAGCCTTGACAGTATTGAAGCTATATAAATCTTCTCAGTTGTCAGATTTCATGCCTGTTAGGTATTGGTATGTGTGGGAACTTCTGGACATGAATAAAAGTACGAGGGGGGATGTTTCTCCTGAATTTCTGCTTCTCTTGTGCTTCTCAATCAAACTGATCTGCAGCAACTGAGTATCAAGGATTCAGGGTCTCATATTCTCATGCAAAAATGAAGTGTGACAAGCCGTGAATTCCTCCCCTCACTACAGGGTCCGAATTCCTGGTTTACAGACTGCGCTGTTCACTTTTTATATAGACACCAGCCGAGGATTTGAGCCAGGAATCCTTGTCACGCATGATACAATTCAACGAATGTGGCAGAGTTTTAACACTGCTGCTAAGGTTTCTGTGCTAAACGTCAGGCGTCTCCATGCTCATCCACATTCTGTTACAGTTTACACCAACTGCTGCTAAGTCAATGTTAAGCTCTTATCATGTCAGTTATATGGAGTGTGTAATTAAAGAGACAGAGCGAGAGACAGCAGTCGTCAGCAAGCTTGAAAATCACAGCTAATGACAATCAACTGACTGTAACTTAGCATTGTGTGTTTCATTCAGTCATGCTTAATGTGTGGTCATGATGATAGTTACTGCAGTTGCAATACAGAGCAGGAAAGAGAGCAAAATAAATACATGTTCAAGTATAAAAATACCAATGAATAAATATTCAAAATCTACAAAAGACAGTCTAAACAAAAATTTAATCGAACAGCCAAAAATATTAACTATAAAGAGTGGAAATAGTTATGCTGCAAAGCGTATTTCATAATGTTGCATTAAGATCAAAACTGTTGTTGGTTATTATTTAAGACAATTTGACTTGATTCATGTAGAGAGTGTCATTTGTTAATTCTTGCTACAATTTTACACTTTCCAAAAAACAAAACAAAGCTATCTTTCTTTAAACTCAAATCAACAATTCTCACAAAACAGTATAGTTTCATTTAACACAAAGGTGAGAAATCAAGAAAACAAAAACAATAAAGCAAACATTTGTAATATTTTTTTCAACCATATATATTCACTTACATGTTTTCACACAAATAGGCTATGCTTTTTAAAATAGCAATGCAGAAATCAGAAACCCCAAACTCCATGCTACTCGAACTCTCTTGCCTTTTATATTACTTCATCTGACATTTTTTATGCACGTAATTTTGACACGCTGTCCTCAAAATGCGGATCACCTGCACACAAAAACGGGACTTGGGTGCTTGCACTACACACTTAAGATCTGTTAATGCATGTGGACTGAAGAAGTAGCTGCACAGAATGTCTTTTTTTTTCTTTCAAGGTTTTTTTATAGATGCCTTAAATGTGTTATGACATCATGTTTTGTGTGTGTTCGTTTCCAGTTCAGAACTTCAGCCTCACAATACTCCAGTTCTTTCAACGATCCCTCTCCTCTGTAAAGAGATATTACAGCTTCACAGCTTTCTGCTGAAGGCAAGTTCAAGAGAATATAAATGCACTTTTTAATCCCAAAACTTAAAAATTAAGAGGCAGCTCTCCTCCTGCTGGAAAACATCTCTGGATCATAGCACGATATACAGTCACTCTTGATATTTCTCCTTCAGAAGCTCCATTTTGCTCTCCAGCACAGCAGCTGACAGCCGGCCTCTGTTTCTCAGCTTCCCCCTGTCCCCCCCTCAACATACTGCAAAGCCAGTTAATGCATTCAAATGTTGATTTAGAATACAAATGTCATTATCATGAATAATACTTTGAAGCTTTGGACTGTTTAGTACAGCCCCAGATTGAAGAGTGTGGGCTAAAAGTCAACATTAGCCGAATCAATAATTTGAATATTTTCATTTTTTCTAGGTTACAAGTGTCTTTTTAAGCTCATGAAGCTGATAGAAAAGAAAATGTGCTTCATATTTTATGAGATTTTTTTTCTTTTGGTGGCATTTTATTTAATTTGCTGTTGGATGGAAACGCAGCTCTCTAACCCTGCGATCAGTGTGATAACAGTGCACGCGGGTAGAGAGGAGCTCGTTGGTCTCAGCATGAAGATTCTCAAGATTCTCTGCAGCATAGCAGCCGTGCTTTGCAGTGTTTCTGCAGCTTGTTAAGAGGGCATGCCAGGCATGGTTGTGCCTGTGTATATTTTCATTTAGTCTGAATGCTTGGCACACAGTGGCGGTAAACGGAGAGGCAAGGTAGGCATAGATGGCATAGTTACTTTGCACTTGTATGTGATGAGAGAAAACATTCATTAACAGATCTAATTTACATCGAGAGGCAGAGCGGGGCGCATGGCTGGGCCGAGGGTCTCTGATTAACACACACATGTGCACACACAGAGGCTGGGCTGAGTGTCTCTGATTAACACACACTCACACATGCACACAAAGGCACCCATCCACGCATACACACACACACACACACACACACACACACACACACGCACGCACACACACACACACACACACACACACACACAGAGTAGTTTAAATCCCTAAATTGTTAAGATTCAAAACTTTCACTGTCTGTTACTGACCTCAGGAGTTTGTGGAAGGTTGTAACTGCTGGCATGTTAGACCACTTATAGTTTAACAACATTATACTTGGAATTGACAGCAGCAAACCTTGACTTATACATTTACTTGTACCCTATATGTACTTACAGGTGTATGATGCACTGTAACATATATCATAGACGAAACAGCATGCAAATATTATGTTTGTTTAACCAAAAGCCAAATCCAAAAAAATATGAAATGTTATATTTTTTTATTTAGTTTTTTGCAGCAACTGTTATGAAATGAAATTACTTTCATTTGCGGACAATTATTTACATGAAATTTGCTTAATCAGGCGTAAAAAGTGAAATATTCTGCATTTGTTTTAATTCCATCAGTCTTTGTCATACACACATTGAGTAATAATCTCCTTTGGTCTGACTTTTGTCCTCTTGTTTCATGTGTGTTTGTCTGTGTACACTTGTGTGTGGTGTGTGTGAGTGTCTGTTTATCTGTGAGTATCTCTTTTCCAAGTATGGTCACTATGAAGCCAAGCTGTCGCTTGGGGACCTTTGGTGGAAATTAATGAGCAGCAGCCAAGGGCAAAAAAGAGGAGACAGCTGGGCCTGTCAGCACCCACAACAGAAGCAGCAGCACCCAGGGGCCCCGACAAAGAGACGAGGGAGCAGAGAGAGGGGAGAGAGGACCCTTGGCATGAGGAGACATGTGGATAAATGTAACTAAGTACATTTACAAAAGTACTGAATCTAAGTATAAATTTGAAGTAAGTGTGGTTTTATGCCACTATCTAGTTTTACATTAATATGTCTTGGAGGAAGATACTGAACTTTTAGCTTAAATACAATTCATTGACAGCTTTACTTACTAGCAACAAACAACAAAACACACACACACACACACACACACACACACACACACACACACACACACACTGTGTGTTACAAGCTGTTTGTTACAAGCTGTTTGTTACAAATTCATTTGCGCGAAAGTATGTAAAAGTACACCAGAAACAATTAATTGACACGTAATTAATCAAGTGGTCAACAGACAAAAACATCATTGGCATCTTTTTCAAAAACAATTTAAGTCATTTTTAAGCACTAGTATGAGGTGAGAGGTCCTATATGTAACCAATTTTGTTTTTTTTTCTATTTTAGCACCAATTACAGTACCTTTTTTATTTAATGCATTAATAATAGTCATCTAATAAAGTCATATATAAAAGAGCAGAAGTCGCAGGGGACATTTTTCTGCACTGACTTTTAGTTTACTTTTATACTGCTCAAACATAATGTTATTTTACTTTAGTGACATTATTAATGTAGGACATTTTCTTGTGACAGTGTAACATTTTTACAGTAAATTAAATACTTTCTTAAATAATGTCAGTGTCAGTGTCAAATTTATTTACATAGCACTTTCAAAATATCCAAGGCTGACCAAAGTGCTTTACAGAGCAAAAAGGTAAGTCATGAAATAAGCACACATCACACATCATAAAATGATATTAAAAACTAGAAAATTTCTCTTAGAAATTTTGAGTATGCCTGATGCTTTGTGCCGGATCACTGAACCAATGCTGCCATTGCTCAGTTAATATTCATGTCCAGTCCCCACAGAGACCATCAGTTTTTAATAAGTGTCCCCATAAAGATATCAAAGTCAAAGTTTGTGTGCTTTTGTTTGCATTAGTTTGAAATGTCCTCCTAGAGATATTTAAGAGTGTGTGTGTTTATTTAGACAATTAACATCAGCTGTGATTAACTGTGACTTGACACCATAATATTCAGTGTTGCCAACTTGGCGACTTTCTCGCTAAATCTGGCAACTTTCCAAATCCTCTTGGCGACTTTTATTGTGAAAA
>JAQLOL010000010.1:23961939-23977956 GCA_029783665.1 Naso thynnoides | reverse complement strand
ACTGTGATGTTTTCTAAAACCAGACTGATAAATTTCTAAAATGCTACTGGAGTTCATGAAATCTTTAACTGGTTAAAAATTATCTTCTCTAAAATCTTACTTAAAAATGGCAGATTGGATAAGGGTCTATAATTATTAAGTATAGCTGTATCCAGATTATTTCTCTTCAGAGTAGATTTGATAATGGCAGTCTTAAAAGCAGTGGGGAAGACATCCATTTGTACAGAATAATTTAAAATGTTTAAAAGATCACATTTAAAAAATCTAGAAACATTTTTTAAAAAGGGATGTTGGAATGGGGTCTAAAAGACAGGTTGCCAGTCTTAGCTGGGAAACAACCCTCTCAAACATTTCAGCATCAACCAGAACAAACTTCTCCAGTGTTTCCTCATTTAAAAGCAAAGAAAGGTAATTTAATTCATTCTTCTTGAGAGCAAAGTTACATCCTAAGTTTTAATATACTAAAATCTTGGAACAACACAAAAATAAATGACACAGATCTTAAAAAGACAAAAAAGCCCTTAAATTTGCTTTTAAGACTTCTGACTTATTTTTAAATTGGTCTTGACTTTGCTCAAACTGGCTCCCTAAAGACATTAAAAACAGCTCAGAATACAACTGCCAACCTAGAGTTTGCGCCTACTGTTGGGAAGTCATTTCATGTGAGGAGCACAGAACACCTGATTCCTGAGGGACAGCTGAGTGGATGCTGAACATTCCTGATTGAAAAATCCACATTGAACCTTGGTGGTTCCAGTTCCATAATACGTGCAGATCGATCGTTGAATGGTGCCTGTCAGATGAGCTGAGCTGCACTTCAATGGGAGATATTTTGGGTTTTAATAGCTTCCCTGCACCACTTGTGGTGGGGAACAGGTGTGCTGGTTGTTGGAGGGGTCAGTCAAAAGGACAGTCGAGTGCCAGAATGACAAAAATTGGTCCCATGGATTATTAGCATAAGAGGAGAATCCATGATAAGAACATAATGGTTACATTAATATTCAAATATTGTACCTCTCTTATTTTTAATGCCTATTTAAAGAACAAGCTGACCCAGTATGATTGCACTTTAATCATTAAAAGTTTCCTAGCTTGGCCACTCATGTAGTCCAATTTTGTGTTATCAGAGTCATTAAAAAAACAACAACAATATAAGTAAGTGTTACATTTTTGAAAAAAATCTATCTTGTTGGTCTTTTACTAAAACACAAACTGGGGATATTTGAATGTCTTTGAAGCTTATATCGACAATTAAAAGTGTAATTTTCTATAATAAATAATAACTATTTTTGCTCAGTTATAGTCAGAGTTATGACAGTCTGTTAGCTGGAGACTTATTACCACAGATCAAAGGTTCATATTCCATGTTTTCTGGAATTTTTCATGGGATGTAATCAAAAATTCCTCAGCATAGGCAATCTCGAGTACTTCTCCACTGCTGCAGGTGTTGCTGAAAATGTTTGACAGAGAGAGCCATGTCTCTTACAAAATCATTAATATACTAATAATTTGGATTTTTGAGCAATGTAATTCGGAAATATTTTTAATGAATACATCTGCAAAAGTCTTAATGTAGCTTAGCAATGTTTGTAATTTTATTTCTCACTGTACCTACTCATATTAACTGAAGCAGGACATTGTTTTTACAGTTATGTTTTGGCACTTGAGGCACTCTTAGGCCTCTTAGGGTATATTTTAGTAACATTTTAACGAAACCCCAACCACTGTTTCCAACTCAAAGCGACAAACATCAAAAATGACTGGGATTTTCAGAAAATATATTAAAGATGTTAACAAAATATATACATTAGTTATAATCACCATAGGTAATTGTGATGTCACGACAAGCTACTGACAGAAATAAACAAACAATCTTAGTTTTTATCGATTCATATATTTAGGGAAAAATAAGTGGATATATTTTAAGTTTTCCCTCTTCATGTTTGTCGGAAGTATTGTGAGAAAAACTGTATTATGCGTCGTGACTTATTATTTTAAATATTATACACTGAAATGAGCAAATAAACCAAACACAAATGAATGAATGAGTAAACGAACGAATGAATGAATGAATGAAAAGCTGAAGAAATTTTAGATCAATTCAGACTGGTTGGTGTTTTTCAATAATGTTATGTGTTAATTTTACAGTATGATTTATTTTTTTATGCTCTACCTCAACTATAATGCCTACAGACCACATACACACTGTGAAAGAACATGAATAAAATCATTTCTGCACCGTCACATATTTGTTCATGTTCTATTGTTCCTGATTGTTAAGTGCATCACTGGTGACCCCTGACCTCTAATGACAGTACCAAACTGGGAGCAAACTATTTGACCTTTGACCTTTAGAATTTGGGAGGCCACTGAGGAATTGTGAGACTTCATTGCACTACATTCCACTCATTGGTCACTTTGATATGTTTACTCATTCAATTAGCGGTCAGTGCCAGTTGTTACATTCTTAACTGTGGCTTTAAATACCATAAAACTTGCTGGCAGGAAACACAATGAACATTAACCACACCCACACTGACTCTCAGGTGTTACATTTTGAATTAATTGTGAAATTTCTACCTAAAAATTTATTCCCTAATTTTAAAACAAAGTTTCCAAAGGGTAGAAAAAATATTCTGGGGAGACTTTGTGTGTTTCCACTGTCATAAACTGGAGGCCAATCCAAGATTTCTTAATAAATCAAACGACCATGAGAGAAAATAAGGTACAAAGAAAATCAATCACCAACCTCTACACAAGGTCCAACTAACTTAATGAAGAACTAACTTCCACGAAAAGCAAAATCACAAACTGTGTAAGTGTCCTATCACAAAATACCTTAAGTTACATAAAATGTGATAATCTTACCGCAGACATGGTTGAAAGCTCAGGAAGATCTGCAATAGAACTCTGAGGAATATTTTACATCTGTTGAAGGGATCTTGATGTTTAGATTAAGCTTGAACACTGGTGAGTTAGTGCAAAAACAAACATGAACAAATTAAGAAAATGACCTGATTACTATAATTAACATTGGCATGGTACATTTCTGTAAACCACAGACAAAATGTGTTGAAACTTTTCATTTTTTGCATAGAAACTTTACAGTTCTGTAGTTAATGTCAGGGAAGGTCTAGACCAAAATAAAATGGATGAGGGTCAGTTAAATAAGTTTTGGCTTAACCCATCTGTTTGTTTTTTTTTTGTTTTTGTTTTTGTTTTTTTGCTAGAAACGCATTCTCTCATGTTGTCTCCCCTAAAAGCACATAGCTCATATGTGCCTGCATTTTATCATACCGACATCATTATATGAACTGTTGGAAGGTTGATTTGTAAAATTAACTAATTTTAAATAGGCCTATCTGTGTTTATATAAACATAAACTGATAAACTGCAAACCCTTTTTCCAGTGACCAGCTTGCATTGTCAGAATGAAATTTATTCAGTTGAAATATGTATGAAAATAATGAAAATCTACGATTAACAGCCTTGTAAATTACTGATAAGAATTAATGAAAATTTAAAAAAACATGTTTTGGATCATTGGTGGAATTACACAGATGTGCTAAAGTTATAGGTTACTGCTATAAGTAGATTTTTATATTAACATCTATGATGTTTATTTCCTGTTCTGTAATTAAAAGGCCATTAAGGCGGAGGTGAAGCTCTGGCCTCTGATTGGCGGATGGGAGGCGTCAGGCTGGGTGTGTGGGGGGGTGGAGGGGGTTCCTTCAGTGCGCCCGGCTGCAGTGCGGTGCGTAAAGAGCGCGGCGCAGCGCAGTAGAGAGACTTTCTCCGCTGTCCACTCTGTCCTTCACCACCGGGATTAATGTTTCCTCTCCTCAGTCTGAACAGACCTGCTCTCTGCATGAAGCTTGGCTCTTCTCCGTGATTTCCTCGCCATGAGCTGCCTGGATGTGATGTACCAAGTGTTTGGTCCTCAGCCTTATTTCAGCTCATACAGCCCCTATCACCACCAGGTATGGATCAAGTGTCCTTGATGAACATTTTTAATGAGCCCATGCGCTTCTTACCGCTGCGTTGGTGACTATCTGTTTAAATGTACAGAAAACTTTAATATTTATGCCTTAAATCCGCACGAGCGACGGGAAAAACTTACATGGAAGTACGGGATATTTGGCGACACACACATTGCACATATCTGTGGATAATGTATTTATAAAACCTCACCAATCAACTTCGATTACTCATTTATACAACGTTAATATCCTCTATAAACGTTACACACTTGGCGCTTAAAACACACCAAAAAAAAGAAAGAAAGAAAAGAAAAGGCATGCGCTCTGTGCGTTCCATGCGCAGAGGAACTTATCCAGTGCGTCCACGTATAAAGCGAATGCAAAAACTTTCTTATGGGCCAATTTTAGTAGGCCTAAAATTTATTTTAATCAAATTAATCCGTGTAAACAAGAGTCCTCCTGACCGTCAACAGACATTCTCTGTGTATCTAGAAAGAAAAAAAAATCTAGATGAGATTTGTTGAAGTCGAAGTTGACGGATTTCATGTAGCCTGTTTGTTTCCGTAGCTTTTGTTGTCGTCGTTGTTGTCGTCGTTGTTGTTGCTGTACAAGTTTTTAAAAGTTTTTGAAAAATATTTTTGCTCTTAATGTTTCTGAACTTGGCTCCTAATTTTTCGCCATGTAGCCTGCTTACAGGACTGACAGCTTAATCGACCTTAAATCTCATCTCCTTCTTAAACACACATCCTAATTTGGGACAACACATATGTTTCTGCATCAAAACGGGCTATTACAACTTAATGCCTAATTTCACTACAGTTACAAGCTTAATAGTACGACATCAAAAGTAATGTCAAAGGCACCAATAAGAATATTATTGCACAGCCTGGTGCACACACACACGCATGCACGCAAGCATGCATGCACAAACAAACACAGCTGACAGACACAAGGCAACAGCATCATTGATTAAGCAAGTGGACTGGCACCAATATGCTCACTAATGTTCAGAATAACACTTGAACACTGCTCACTACTGTTTGCGCACGCACGCACACACACACACACACACACACACACACTCACACACAGGCTACACAAACAGGTGGCAGAAATCACACCAGCATAAAATCCAACTGTTCAACAAAAAATTTATCATTAAACAAAAAATTTTAAACCATAACATTTAAATTAGGAATAGGCCAGAGTCTGAAATTGTAAATTGTGCGCTTACAGCAGGACATAATGTGGCTTGGTCTTGAACAATGAAATCATTTTATTGGGCTATACAGCCCAATAATGTAGTCGGTTTTCTGTTAAAGGAGAGTAGAAACAGAGTCAGTCTGTATGTCATCACTGATGCCCTGATGCCAGTTTTTATCCAATTGACAGCTGAAGAAAGTTTTTCCACAGAATATGTGTTATATGTGTGACAATATACAGTATTTGGGGGCATGCATGAAGCCCTCCTCACAAACTCTTTCTTCAACTGCTAAACACTTTGTGCTCTGCATATTTCACTGAAATGAAAAGGTGTGTGCTGGTGGACTGTTTTAATATCTTATAAAATAGTCTGACCAAGGCAAGCAAGCAGCTGCTCTCATCTGCCTTGAAATAGGTGTTCTCCCGCACATCACAATGTCTTTCTTTTGTTAAAGAGGAGGGGCTGGGCAAAATGCAACAATTAAAACTACTGCAACACAACTAAATCTGACCAATCATCATCACCATATCTTAACCAGGATTTATGAAACAAGACTTGCATAATTAATACTATTTTTATCATGTTTTCTGATCATTGAAACTGATGGTCCAGTCACACAGACGGCTACAGCAGACAGGGAGGACAGAAAAGTGTGTCACAGTTTGTGAGAAGTGCTGGTGTGCAAGAAAAGTAAAGCTACACTAAAGGAATGCATGCCTGTGATCACCAGCCCACTCTTATAGCCCAACGTGATTTGTGTATTTCTACATATTTTAAAAATTAGTGGTTAAATAATAAAATCAATAAGATGCATTGACGTTACTCTTGCATGTCACATTTGTGTCTGAAAGCAGACTTCATGCCTGTGACTGAGCAGTCTGAATGCTGCAGGTTTTTCTGAGACCTTCCTGGACCTGTTAAATGTCTTTTTCACTCTCTTTAAACCTCTCAGTCAACATTCAGGCATATTTCACATAGTGCCAAAGCTTACTTTGTCTGTCACCTAAACAGACTCTGGATCAGCCAGAGTCTATCAATGCTGTACACTACAGTTTATAGTATATATTTTTCCAGGTATTAGAAAGATTATCATTATTAACATATATTTGTATGGATTATCTGATATAATTTTCATAGGATAAGAATTTTTAAAAATGTCTTTATTCATATAGTTTTTCGCACCACAATCTGGACTCTTTTTCATTCAAGTAAGTTTTAAAAAAGCAAAAGTTTGTAGGTTTTTCTCGCACAACCTGCAGCAGTAATGACTGACTGGCTTAAAGATATTATATTGGAACAATACTGAAACATGTGATACAGTGAAAAATTGAAAGACAGGTCATCAGTAGGAGTTTGTGGTTATTAAAAGACAACCACCAATATAAACATGAGTGTATAAAAGTCACTGTAACAGTCTGTACATGGCCTAACAAGCACATGTTTAGGCTCATGCATTTATACACATTTTGTCAGTTTGTCAAAAATAAATGGCATATAAGCGTGTTGCATCCTTAAACTGAAATTATTATTTTTTAATGTATAAAGTGTAAAAACATTTAAAATCAAGACTAAACAAGATTTGCAACTATCCTCAATGTATGCAAAATCAATATGTGCTAACGGGAAACTGAGTAGACACAGTTTCTTAACACATGTATATAAATCTGTGTGTCCTTCTCAGAAACTGGCCTTGTATTCCAAAATGCAAGACCCCCAGGACAGCGGCAGCCGGCTCGGGCCCCCAGGCCACCCAGCGATCAAAGAGGAGGACAAAGAGCTGCCGCCAGGAGCCGAGTACCTGAGCTCCCGCTGCGTCCTCTTTACTTATTTTCAGGGAGACATCAGCGCCGTGGTGGACGAGCACTTCAGCCGAGCCCTGAGCCACACGACCACATACGCTGCCTCAAGCAGCCACAAGGCCGTAAGAGGTGTGTATGTTGTTGTATGTGTATGTCAGTGTATGTCTGTATGTCTGCATTTGGACTCTTTGTGTGACTTATAAAACCAATCAAGTGTTTATACATTTTTCAGAAATTTTGCTATGTTTGTGCTCAAAATCTATGTAATTTTGTGTTTTACTATAATTTCCCATGATTCTGCATCTCTGTCTCAAAAATTTTCCACCTAATAGCATTTGATTAAAAATTGTCATGCAAAGACAAAAAAAAACAGAAAATGGAATTTTGGTTTCTTTACTTATTTTGCTTGCAAAAGTTCAAGTTTTTGCTGTAGAGTCCACTGATATTGGTTTCTGATACACATTTGATCTCAGTGTTGCTCGGCTGTTTTGTGTCTTTTGATTTCATCTTTTTAGAATAATTGTCATGTGTTATCCTCAGCTTTTATTTGTCATAGCGGCTGTTGCTTTGTTTCATATAACCAACAAAACAGAGAAATGTGTATTTTATGTCAATCTTAGTTGGTAATTTGTTTCTCATCATGTTACAAGAATACGCTAAGAGACCAACGTTGCTCGTTTGTCGCTTGGTTAATTTCAGTCCTCATTTGGAGTGCCACATGTTTTTTGTAACATAGTAATGGTCTTCAAATGATTTGAATTCATAGAGCAGTTAAAGTATTTCCAAGGAATTTCTCTGTCTTTAATATTGTTTTTGTTTCTGTGACTGCATTCACCACAAACTTCACACTTTGCTCCAGTGAACTCTTACTTGTTCACTGATGATTGATGTAAAGTCAAACTTGTATAAATATAAGGAGATGATAAAAACTCATATGTAAGAATAAATGTTTTTGTTGTTTTTATAACCTGTCAGTGATTAAACATTAATCAGTTTTAGAAGCAAAAAAAAAAAATCAATATTTCCAGTTATTAGTGATCTTTTAGCATGAAATGACCGCACATCGTTTTCAGTGGTTTACAGGACCTTTGTTCAATAAGACTTTGCCTTTTTTTTTTTTTTTTTTTAAACAAAACACCCTTTTCTGAAGCCAGCCAAGTATATTTACTCTGCATGGAGATGTTCAGTATGCTGCCTCATCTTTAAAGTTTTAAAATATGATCTTAAAGTTTTGTGGATTATTTCCAGAGCTGCAACTAATGTCCTTTTATGCTTCACAGTAATCTAGCAATTATTTCTTTAATTAATGAACTGATTGTTTTGTCTAAGAAATGTCAGAAAATTAAAAGGAAAGCTCATTTGAAAAGTTCCTCATCTAATTGCTCAAATTGCTTTTTATCTAACAACAATCAAAACTGGGGGCCGACTGATATGGAATTTTTTGAGCCGATGCCAATACCAATAGTAAGGAGTAAGAAAATTCTGATATCCAGTATATCGGCCGATATTCTATAGCTAACTACCTCTATAACTCTGAATATAGTTATCAAATACATGTAACAAAGATACATTATGGAGGCAGGAAATCCAACAAACTTTATTCCAAACATCAGTGTACTGACCAGTAAACACTTCGCTTATTACCAATTAAATAATGGAACGCCCACTACTGGACAAACTATGTGATTACACCATTTTAAATCACTAGTCAAAGCTTTTTTTTCAGCTTTAAATAATAGTTTTAATATCAGCACTTATCAGAGAGCATATATGCTGATACCGATATACTTGCAAAAAGCCGATATCAACCGATAATATTGGCAAACCGATATATTGGTCGGGCCCTAATCAAAATACCCAAATTTAATTTATTTTTATTGATAGATCAAATTAGAGAGGAGCAGAAAATACACACATTTAAGGAGCTGATGTACTTGAAGAGGATGGACTAAATAAAATATTATGGTCACAACATATCTGAGGTCAGAATGAAATTCAGCCTTTAGTTAAATTTGTAACTTAAATGTGCTCTTGTAATGAGTGTCTTTATTTAGGGAAAGTGAACGAACTTCCTTTTTAAAATAACAGTGTGTATTTCTGTCTTCACAGATGGATCATTCCCTATGAGCCAGAGAAGTTTCCCTCCGTCTTTCTGGAACAGCTCCTACCAGCCATCCGTCTCCTCCACGCTGGGCAGCGCTCTGTCAGCTCCCCACACAGAGCTCCCCTTCCCTGGGGACCCATACTCCTCCACCTCCCTGCACAGCCACCTCCACCAGTCCAGCCCTGATGCCTGGCACCCATCCCATCACCACCACCATCACCACCACCATCCTTACTCATTAGGGAGCGCCATAAGCACCCAGGGCTCAGCATACCCACGTCCAGGGGTTCATGAGATGTACGGCACAGCATTCGATCCACGCTACGGTTCTCTGCTGGTTCCATCAGTGAGGCCTCATCACCGGCTGACATCAGGCAGCTCGGTACCGGGGCCAAGCGCCTCTCCCTGTGACCTGGGTGGGAAGGGGGAATCTGGGACGGGTTCAGCCTGGAGTGGAGCCTTCACCGGAGCTGGGGCAGAGATCGGACTCAACATGGATACAGGTATGGTTAGTTTTTCACATCAGGTCAATTTCATTTACATAACAAAATGAACAAGCAAAAAGGCATCACCTGTCATCCGTCAAATTTATGTCAAAATAACTTTGTTTTTCTATCATTTGCTATTGTGAGCCAAGAATTGATGGATTTTCAATCCAGTCAAACCCCAAAGAATTTGTTCAAGTTTGTTCAAGTTTTTGTTGACTTACTGGCGCAAAGACCATTAACAATCGACTTCCTGGCAGTGTTACATCCTCATCTTCTCAAGTTTAACTAAAGCCAGACTTGACGCTACAATGTCTCACTATCGCAGTGTGGTATTTTGAGACAGGCGGGGGCTAACTTATTAGCATGCTAACTTCAGTTGAAGAAGAAAAGTGATAGAGATAGACACAAAACAAGAGTTAAAATTGGCCTTACTTTATACCCTTGGAGACTGCTCTTGAAGTTTATTCTAGGCTGGTAAGTAAACAGCTGTAAATGCTAACCCTGGCTGTGTAGCTACGGCAAAAACTTACATACAGCACCTTTAAACAGTACATTGATGAAGGACAGGTTCCTAACCTGGCAGCCGTTATCCCTACAAGCTATCACAAGATGATTTTGAGAGATGAACATTACCTTTATGTTCATCTTTTTAGGTTGAAAGACTGGATAGTTTTACTTATTTAGCTGATTAGCATAGTTTCTGGGGGACAGAGTCGGTTCAGAATACGTACTCAAACCTTTATTTTAAAGAGTAACAAGGCAAAAAGGTTGGAAACTACAGTTCTAGAAAAGAGGATTTTATATACTTCTATATGAATCGGAATGGTGTTCAATTTACCATAACGTGGTCTTTGTTGTTAATTCAACACGATTACTGAGCCGACGTTCTTTAGCTTTAGCTATTCTGCAGCCTTTCACCAATGTTTGGAGAAGTAGTTTTATTGAATTTCGTTAGAATTTTGCTGAAATTTAGTTGCAGGACTGCTGTGGATTTTCTCTTATATTGTATCTTCTCTTCATTTGGCTGGGTTAGAGCTAGCTCTGATCAAACTCAGATTCACGATACTTCGTCATTGTACACACACAACCGAATTTTGTTGGTGGCAATCAGCTCAGTTGCAAGCTTCAGCATGAAATGTCTAGAATAAGAGCACAAACACAATCATCAATACAATAACTGGTGTTGGTCAATTACAACAATGAGATTGTCTTGGAGGGGTCAGGAGTTGCTTTGATATGCATCAGGTGGCAAAATCTGCCATCAAGTTGGACAAAAAGTTGAACAACGTCTATGAGTTCATGTGTTTAGAGGCACGTCAAGCTATTGTTCCATATGTGATCAGACACTTAAAGATGACTGCACTCTAAGGTCCAATTTTTTCACTTTATAACCAACATTGTGCATGTCAGGAGATATACCAAGTCTGGAAGAAACATTTGTTATACAACAAAATGATTGTAGCTAGGTGTGTGGTCATCTAGTCTTTAACAGATGTCAAAACCAGCAGCGAAAACAGATGAGAGAACTCTGCAAAAAGCAAAATTGAAGTCAAGCTGACACCTGTCTTTATTGATAAAGGGCAGATTTATGAAATAAAAGATTGCAAAGCTGTTTAATATACATTTTCATTTTCTATTTTCCACTCTGGTGCACTTAAATGTCCTGCGTGATCCTGAACTTGGCTACCATCTGTCTGTTAAGTGCTCAACCAGTCAGAGAACTAATTATTGTATATATTGTCCAATTAAATAAAAGCCTATGTAAGGATATTCAGTGTGACAAGGCAGCAGAGTCAATTTAAAAAAGCGTGAAAACCAGACTTAAACAAGGATTTTCCCCCCTGCCTCAGATCGACTTACCACAAGTGGTTTGAACCAACAAACTGACTGTCACTCAGCAGCCTAACACCAGCTGTCAACTTCCTTTTCTGTTGCTGTCCTGCTTTCATCCCGTCTCTGCCTTCGGGCGATTCCTCCTGCTTTTATCAACAAGACATTTGTGCTTCTTTTTCTAATCTCCCTTTTCTTGTTCTGCTCTTTCTCTTCCTTTCCTGCTTTCTTTCCTCCTCTCTCAGGTCTGCAGGCACAGGATAAGAGCAAGGATTTGTATTGGTTTTAGAGACTGCTGAGACCCCCCTCCCCAACTCTCCCCATTCCCCTTCACTTCTCCTTCAGCTGTAGCCTCTTTCCTCCACTCCTGCTCCTCTCTGTTGCTTTGCTGCTGTTATGGGATGACTGACAAAAAAACTGAAAAGCGCTCAGATGGCAGTTTTGTGCTGTAACGGCTTCTGGTCTGCTTGCAGCTCGGTGTTACGGCGGACTGTGCAGCGGCAGCACAGCCCTGCTAAGCTGAGCGCCGGCCGCGTGGATACAAAGCGAGCGTGGAAACAAAAGTGGACTCGCTGAGGAGAGAGAGAATCTGTTCTTGATGGATGTGGACAAAGACAAGACTCTTTGTGCTTCTGAAACAGGCAGGGACAACATTCCTAAGCTGGAAAATGTCTGGGGACAGACGGACAGGGACACGTGTTGTCAAACTCCAAAGACAAGCGCCTGAAGGACTTGGCAGGACTTGCCTCACTGGGACAACTGGGCTGCAGACACTGGGAGTGTTATGGCTGGAAGGAAGGCCATGTTGGTGTTGAGGAGGCCGCACAGCGAGGAGTTGGCAGACTGCAAAGGCAGGAGGAGTCCAAACACTTGGGTTTACATGAACTACTGGTTCAATGTCAACTGTAAAAACACAGAATGTTATGGCACTAAACGTTAAATTAAACAGTTTTGGATGGCTTTAAATTGACATCAAAACATATTTAAGTTACAATTTCACAAGTAACAGCTGCACATAACTCAAGCTGTGTCCCCATTCCATATTATGTCGACCTACAAACTCTAAGCTGGTTTTCAAACAGGATAACATGCTCAATATAATCAATGCACAATAAATCATCTTGACTTGTAAGTGTGCTGTATAATACCGACCCACAAAAGCACAAACACAAAAATATAACACATAAAAATACAGTGGAAACAGCCCATGGTGGTCACCATGAGCATGTGATTATTACAGCATTTTCCCCCTTTTTTCATCATTTTCCATGGAGATTATCACCTCATTGCATTTGTATGTGCGCCCAGGATCACAGCAGTTTGGGAAACAGTCACAGGAAGTAACAATAGGATTTGTGTACATGCGAAGTTGTCCATGTCTAATTTCATGTACGGCTTTCAAATAGAGAATTTGTGTCTTTGTACACAAATCATTAAATTCTGTAACTGTTTCAGACTCACATGATTTTTTTTGTCTGCACGAAAACCTTAAAATCTGCATAATTTAGTTGTAAAACATGGTGCATGCACAACACACAGTCCCGCTCAGTGTCCATGTACAGAAGAAACTTTGGAATTAAATTTCATCACCACTTAACAAAATGCCATAAAACTGCAGTGCATAAATACAATGTAATGAAAAGGACATATTTACTATTTACAGAATTTTACTGACTGTTTCAAAATGCATCACAGCTTTTCC
Source organism: Naso thynnoides (assembly GCA_029783665.1). NCBI lineage: Eukaryota > Metazoa > Chordata > Actinopteri > Acanthuriformes > Acanthuridae > Naso > Naso thynnoides. The sequence goes on along the minus strand of JAQLOL010000010.1, from coordinate 23,964,849 downwards.
CTCACCAAGGGCGGCTCAAAGGGACATTACATTTAATTTCTGTCTCCACTTGCAGCTATGACAGATTCTTGTTGTTTTTTTGACTGTTTCCTTTGAAGCTGCACCGCTTTGGCTCGTTATTGGCAGTTTGTCATACATTTTGAGGAGACTTTTCATTGAGAGAAAATTAACTTTTTTTTTTCTATCATGTCTTCAATGTGCAGGCAGCACCAGCCTCAGAAGTAGAAAGATTAACGTGACAGAGAAAAGTAAAACTAAAAAAGTTATTTAAAGGTGGAGTCAGATGGATTTTACCAGAAACAAAATATAGATGTATACAAAAGTAATGCTGCTCAATCATCACTTCTGGGCCTCTGTATACGTTTGGTAGTGACTGTGTGTGGAGACACACCGCCCTCTGCCTGTATTTTGATGTTTTGGCTGACTTGGGACCTGTTTAGGATGAGTTACCGTAAAGAGCGATGTAGCTGTGCGATGAATTCTTAAGTAACAATAGCACAACTGTGCTTCTCCGAAGCATAGATGGCGTGAGCGCAGTAAGCTGGTGTGTTTCCCCCAGCCAACGACAGCGTGCAGGTGAGGTTGAGAGCTCTGTGGAGCACAGCTACTGGATGCTGTCCAGACCGGAGAAAATTACAAACGTGGACATAGCACAAAGAAAAGAAAAATAGCCCTAGTGAGCAAGCACGTAAAACTTGATCCAGAGCAAGAGTTGAGTCTGTGAGAGTTGAGAGTTGTTTGGCTTTTACTGAAAGAGAGGCTGGGAAGAGCGATGCAGAGTTGGACTGCTTTGTGATGGACAGGTAGGTGCTAAACACTGGCAGTTAGCTTGTTAGCTCGCTGAATCTTTGACCTCTCCATTAAACAAATATAATATTCCATTGTAGCTCGCTGTGTAACGTTAGGTAAGTGGTGTAGCAGTACATTTAGTACACGCTAAGTTACGATATTTCAGGTGCGTTGAGCCGGGAGGAGGGGCCCAGTTTGAAAGTTGTGTTTACAAACGGCTACGAACAAATGCTACTGACTCCACCTTTAAGGTCTCGCAGTTTAACTTTTGGTAACACTTTCTATGAAGCCTGTCTCCATAATAACACATTATGAGCATATATACCATATTACAACACATTATGAACACACTTGTAATGTGTTATAGGTGGTTAGTTTTAGGGTTAGGGTTAACCTAACTCTGCTTATAACTATGATTAAATAATACTATAGGTGCATTATTATGCATTAAGCATGCTCATAATGCAATATAGATGCATGCTTTAAGAAAAGTGTTAGCTCACTGTTCTTCCCATATGTTTTAATGAAAAGACTCAAAATAGACACTGTAAGCAGACTACTGATCAGCATAAACACATAACTTAAACTGTATAGGTTTAGGAATGATTCTGCCTTGAGCTTTCTAATCTATATAAGCAGTTAAGCATCACTATAAGCAGTTTCCATTGTATTTGCTGTGTTTTTCCTCTTGTGATTTGAAGTGGCAGTGGTAACATCACAGTTTAACTGGAGCATGTTCTGCTTCTCTTCCTCTTACTACAGTTAAATATGCTTATGTCTTGTGCACTAAGTTCACATTATACAGTGGCAATCTGTATTTACGGTGGAACATGGATACTGTTAAAATGTAGTATGGAACTGGGACACACACATTACAGAAACCAGGATATCAGCATGAATTTGGTGATTTGCAAGTCCAGTTACATCCTGACGATGACATCAAAATGTTTGGATAAGTTGGTTTTCATAAACAAGATGTTGAGGTTATTAATGGAACATGTGTTGTTTCAGTTAAAGGAATAAATTGACTCTATTTCATCATCCTAATGAAGAGTGTAAGTGGTTTCTTATTGTACATTAGTGCTCAGCAAAAACTAATTGACATCAATTTTACTAACCAGTTAAGTCGTTTTTCAGACACCAAACTTTTGCTGCTTAAAGCTTCTCAAAAGGATTTGTTGTTTTCCACTGTTTTATATATACAAATTCTTCTGGGTTTTGGGCCGTTTGGTCACAGAAAACAAGCAGCTGGAAGATGTCACCTCTGGCTGTGGGAATTCTTGACAGAATTTGTCCTGATATTTTCTACTGTTTAAAATTTAATATTTGTAACCAAGATAACAAATTAAACCGCACAGGCCAGTTTTAGCTCAGATGTCTTTTAGCCTGTAAATCACAGAAAAAAAAGTTATTGTTGTTCTCATCCTAGATCATATAATTCAAAGATTACTAATGTTCTAAAAGCTGCAGTCTGAACCTCAGGATTTAAGGAATCTATTTAATTGGAATTTTTTTAAATGCACATTTGTTTGACACTGCAGCAGCTAAACAAACTATTCTCATGTCTATGTTTAACTTTTTTATTGTCACATACACAATCATACACAGCACGTGCTGAGTTTCATTCACTTCAGTGTAAAACTGTTTGATGGGTTAAATTAAGCAAGCAGAACCTTTAAAATACGTAATGATATGTTAATGATTCATTTACACTTAACTCACTTCATTACAGCATGGACTGAACTGTGCCGACCTTTCTGTTGTAGATATTTATGAAACATTATTTTATGGTGAAACCAGAGATTAAAAAAACGACATCACTTTGTCAACAAAAGAACTCCTCTCACACAGAGAAAGAGAGAGAGAGAGAGAGTTCTCTGATGAATGAGGAGAACGATGGCTATTTGAGGCCACTTGACTCCTTCTCTCCCTGCACCCATGCAGCTGTCATCGACAACTGCTCTTCAACCCACACACACACACGCACACACACACACACACACACACACACACACACACACACACACACACACACACACAAACACACACAAGCAGTGAGGTGAACAAGCCCACTGACCAAGGTCCCTCTCAGAATTGAATCGTGGTCCAGCCAGGCATGAT
>JAQLOL010000010.1:23937993-23953309 GCA_029783665.1 Naso thynnoides | reverse complement strand
CAACACTTCTCTAAAAAATTGCAGTACGTAATCAATGAGCTGCCTTAATCCAAAAAACATCAGTCTTCAACATCCAGTATATGTATCTATATGTCATGTTTTGATTGTTTGCATATTGGAATGTCATTATAGAGAAAAACTAAACCATATTAGAGACATTCACTTGTTCTTAGTTTCAGAATATAAGATGACACAACAAACATTAACGGTGACTGGCTGCATTAAAAAAATCATTAAAATGGTTGATGGAGTGACAGTGAAACAACTCAATGTGTTCTTACTTTGAGTGGAGGGCTGCAGTCAGGTGAAAACACAGCTGTGGTTCTTGTTATCCAAGCTCTGACTGCCAGAGCTGTCAGCTGCAGAGTAGAACAAACCCCGCTGCCGAACACACACTGACTGACTTTTATTGAGGTTTGTTTACCTCCCACATGCTTGACTTCCATCAATATCAACTGGAGGAGAAGTGGAAATTTGAACACTGTGGACAGACTTACAAATGCCAAAAGAGTTCCTTGTGGACAAAGAATACAGAAATATAACAATTTACCTCAATTTCTTTTCTTTGGAAGTTTAATTTTTGTGGCTAGTACCTTTGGGGTCTGATCATTCGTGCTCTCTATTTCTAGGGCTGGTTTTGAACTGATATTGATACCAATAGACTACTAACTGATAATTTTATCTTTTTTTGTACTTCATTCAATACTCATCATGCGCGTCAAATTCACCATGCTTCACTTCAGAGAATGCTTGCAGTGATTGGTTGCAACAAAACCAAACAAGTCAGTCGTACTTTCTAAATTTACGTATAAAATTATTAAATTGTTAAACTGACAGAGGTTTTGTTATTTTGGTCCAAACCTTTAATTTTTTTGAGTTTGTTTGTTTTGTACATTATACCTTCTGGCGCCAAAAGTTTTGGTAAAAAGTTGTATTTTACCTGAATTGAACAGATACTGAAGGTCAAGAAACACATAAAAAAAAGACCTCTCTGAAAGTGACACAGCAGCCACACAGACAAGTAACAAAAATCTTTTTCTTTCAAGTCTTCCCAGTTTCATCTTCACATAACAGCAGCCGGTCAGTTGTCTCTCCGCTCAGCTGTCTGTATATTTGTCAGAGGCAGTGAAAGCTTGGCCTCTACTGCAGCTCAGCCTCTGCCAACATGACATTAATGAGTCTTATCTGGGTCGGTCGATGGATCCCATCAATGGTCATAATTTTATTTTTAAGAGGACAGACAGACGTCCTGTCTGCTGCTTCTCCTGCCAGGTTATTTTCTGAGCTGAGAGGATACAGCAGATACACGGCAAACTGTTGAGTCCACTGCTGCTGTGTTGGTTTGTTTTTTTGTGTTTTTTTTTTTTTTTGTGTGTGTGTGTGTGTGTGTGAGTGTGTGAGTGTGTGTGAGTGTAAGGAGGATCTACATAGTCTACAATGGTCGGATTAAGTATCACCTCCTTTAAAGATCAACAGTTCCTCACACAAAACAGCACGCACACACTTGAACAGAAGCTCTCTGAGTCTCAGCTTGGACCTCCGGACTTCAGGGAGGTAACACTAAACAAACACGGACTTACCTGGGCAGGTAACATGAGAGGAGACCCACCTTGAACCCGCTGTCCTCCATCACCCTCCTCCCCGAGTACAATCACACCATTTCCTGCCTGCGTCTCACAAGTATTAGTGAGCACTAAGGGGCCTCAGGGTGTGTGTGTGTGTGTGTGTGTGTGTGTGTGTGTGTGTGTGTGTGTGTTCTTGATGGAGAAACTGAGGACTGAACAGTAGAGAAAAGAAGAGGAGGGAAAGACGAGGGGATGGATGAAGAGTGATTGTTGAGGTGTGAAGACGGGCAAATCTGGTTGGACAGGTGGTCTGTGGCAGGAGAAGAAGAAAGGAAAAAAAGTTTGGAGTTTAAAAGGATTTGATCCCTCTTTTGTCTGAAGCATTTTAAACTTAGATGAGGGCAACAGTAGCCTAAAGGTCGGACATCAGAGGATCAATGGTTCAAATCCCATATATCCCACAATCTGGAAGGAATGTTTGAGTCAAGAATTACAGACCTTTTATCTGTAAAGAAATTACAGTTTAAGAAATTGTGGATTTTTGAAGTGCACTAGTTTAGGTTTTAATGCAAAAATATAAACACCAGTAGTCATAAAGAGCATTTGAAACACATTGGATTGTTACTGAAAAATGGCTTCCATCAGTCAGACTGGAGTTTCATGCAGTGCTTTTTGGGTGCAGGAAGGACAGAAGTAAGAATTAAGAGCAGGAAAAACACCCTGAAACACAGCTGATTTTTTTGTGTGTGTGCATGCATTAACTGACTTAATGCCTTTAAATGCTGTTGAATAATCATCATTATCATCTAGAGTTGTTGCATTATTCCCTTATCTTAACCTGTTTATCTATCAGGAAAACAGAGGACTGAGCCCCAGATCTACTGGAAAAGAGATAGTGATTAACACATATGAAAGACCGTTATTCACATTTAAAACTATGTCACCAATGTCTATGGACAAGATATTGTTTCAAAACCACAAAGCTTAAAGTTTATGGACCTGGTTAGGCCTGAGTGATTATGTTGAAGCTCCACCTGTAGTTATCTGACGTCTTCAAAACAGATTTCTGGGTGTTTTTCTGGAAAAAAAACAAATGTATCTGTATGAAAAACTTTGGTATGAATAATGAATTTAATGACTCATGGACTTCATTCAGCTGCTGATACTATTGTGCAAACTGGTTCACTGTCATTGCTAACTGAGAAAGGTAAACATTGTAGAGCCATGTTCATGACCAATCATAACTTCAGCTGTTTCATTTTTCCTATTCTGATTCTGACAAAATGCATATAATAACCTGATTGAATAAACGTTTTTGTTTTTTTGTTTTTTGTTTTTATTTTGCTCTTAAATGCTTTATTCATGTTCAGTTGATGTTAATGTTCACTGAATAATTCAAAGTTTATATATGTTTTGAGGGTTTTAAGGCTTATTAAGGATCTAAGAAAGTCTTTAAAAGAAAAGTTACGACCTGTAAGAGGGGGTAATTGAAGAGGAAGAAAGTTGGAGATGAAAAAAATGGCGACCAAAAATGTGGAAATGTGTCAGAACCCCATGTGAGTGAGTTTAAGAAGTGTGGAGTTGTAACTGACCGTGTGTTGTTCACCGCGTGATTTTATTTCATGTTGGACTGTAAATTTATGCAAGTTTTGGACTTTTTATTGCGACAAAGTGTGTTTTTCCTGCCCAGAGACCCACAGCTAGCATTAGGCTAATGTTGGCGTAGCTGCTGCTATTGTGAGGGGATGTCAGACATTCTGTCTGCACAATGAGATTGGAGACCGTAGTCAGGAGGAAACTGAGCGGTCATTGCGGATGATTGCCCAGTGCTGAAGGTGTTTTGCTGTCCTTGTGGATAATATTGCTGGTTGCTATTGTGCCTGCAGATAGAGAAATGATTTTTACACAGTTGCTTTTCACTTTCCACTAGGAGGTTAGTTACTGCTGGTAAGGTGCCCACACACCAAAAAAAAAACTCTGGAGAATGTCAAGATTTATGACTGAACACATTTACCCTCACTTTTTGCTATTTTGGAAAAAATGTGTTGTTTGGATTCACTGAAAATGACAGAAATTTTTGTTCACACTTTTATGTGACTGATTTGTTGTTATTTTGACCAAATTCCTCATCCACCAATGTAAATTTTTAAAGAAATATCCATATCCATATCATATCCAAATGTGCTAACCAAAAAGCTCTTAGAATATATAACCTTTGTAAGCTTGAAAAGATATTTATTTGAATCATTCATGTTTTTTATTTTGACTCCTTTGTCTTTTCCTTACTACAACCCTCGCCCAGCTGACATGTTTGCAATTGTATACTCAGGAAATGCACAGAGGATGACGTTTTCCTACTGTATATATTTATCTTAAATAAAGTTGGGGAAAAAATACTGCCATTAAGGTTAGTGTTTTCTTCATGGGCTCTAGCATTAAGCATGCCAACAAACCCTAATGAACATTTGCATTTTAAAAAAATAAATAAATAATTTTTTTTTAAAAGTGCACTCAGGTTATCATGGACAAAAGTTTTAAATTGAGATATTGTGTTTGTATTCATTTTTTTTTTTTATCACATATTGTGCATTTGTAGCTGTTAGTTCTTTTTTAAAAAATCATTACACCAGTATTTTCCCCATTGCCTTTTATCTGTTATTAAGGGGAAGTGAGAGTCATACACCCCATTTACACCTGGTATTAAAATGTGATCTGTATCTTGGTAAATTATCCAGACTTGCTTTCATATTCATTTAAATGTATTTTTAATGTGTTTTCATTATCTAAATCGAGATTGGATCTCTGTCATCCAGCAAAAGCTGCACGAGTGATAAGCAAATCAGCTGTAGGCTGTCAACATGGCAGGTATGGGATCGCCAGATATATTATTACTGTACAGCTTATTTTTTCTTTCTCTTTGTAGAGGAAGGGGCCATTTGCGATGCTTTTCTGTCATAAGCAAACAGAAAAGACAAATGACACCGTTTTGGCAATTTCATTTGTGGTTACATTTTAAATGCCAGAACAGTTAACCAGTCTTTGTGTATGAAAGAGTGGAGTAATGAGTGGTGGGCTAGTCAATACTCAGTAATTTTCACGATGTTCAATGCAGCGGGTAATGATCACGTAGCAATCACACGTCAAAGCAGGATGATATTGCATGTGCGGATGTCTGCATGTTGTACGGATTGCTTTACCCCTTCACATGATCTGAACACAAGACTACCCTCAGATGTGGTTTTGCAGATGCAATAACATTCTGATCATAATCATTCTGATCATGCGTTTTTCCTTATCTGGATAACTTATCCAGATACAGAGCACATTTTAATATTAGGTATAAATAGGGTGATATTTTGTAGTTTCCTTAAAACAATTGCAATGCAATGTCTCATCAGTATGAACAGAACAAGTCAGATCCCTGAGAAGCTGACGTTTTGAAGAATGTTTTATATCAGCTGACAGCAATTTTAATCCCATATTCAATGTAAAATATTGCTTAGCCTGACTGAAATATTACTGAAAATCTGTAACAGTGATGGCATGAGTGGTGAAAGGTGCTGTATTACCCTAAGAAAGATAGTGAAGTGAAGGAGCAACAAAGTAACACAAAAATTTCCAGAATGGAAATACCAATAAACAGTAAACTACCAGTTCTTTAATACTGCATTAAAGCACAATGTCTACAGAGAATCACAGCATCTTTAATCAGTCAGTGAAGAAGTGAAATCCTGCAGTTGATGCTTTAATCACTGAAGACGCTCTGACAGTTTTGTGCCACGTGAACACAGTTCATTGACCACAGTCTCCGTCAAGCCAAACCTGAAGCCTGAAGTCGCATGTTGAGCCTCTGAGTGTCTGCGTGTGGACTGTGGGAGAACAGGTGGACATAGTTTCTGTCAAACAGAAAGAGATTGATGGAGTGGGTTAGAGCGCCGGCCGGGGGTATTCTCTTACAGTAATGGCAGAGACAGAGACAGCTGGACTCTGTACATTGGACTCTGTGTGCATGTGTGCATTTTTGTGCTGCACTTTATATGTGCTCGTCTATATGGAGATGCATTGTGTTCTTATGAAACAACAGAAGATATGAAACAGTTGGAAGATAGCGAGGCTACTGAGTTAACTGAAGAATACTGCACGTCAATTAAAAATTTTTAGATTTTACTGGAAAACAGGATATAAAACCTAAATACCTAAAAACCTAGAGTGATCTATGTTCTGTGGAACATTTGTTCTTTTAATTGTAACTTCTGAAACTCGTAAATAGGTTAGTTAGTTCCCCTTTCTTGAAATCAGAGGATGTTTACTTTTGGTTAGACGTCTGTTAGATGGTCTTTGGTTAGTACAAGTCTGAAGCCCTACTGAGGAATTTTAATTTAGCATTTTGTGATTGTAGCAGAGCACATGCTCAAAAGCAGTACTGCTTATTGTCACTGAGATATTGCCTAATGCAACATTTGTTTTGGAGGAAAATGAAAGAGACACACCACTGACCTGCACAATACTTGTTCGGCCATAAACACCAACTACTGAAATTATCTAATGAAAATTATCCTTGTGCCTCCAACTATAAATAGTAAAAAAAGAGAATCGTGGATCGCGTTTTTGCTCCTAAAAAACAAATGGTCTTTTCTGCTTTGTGTGCCATCAATAAAAATAAGCTTTAACTGTAATTTTCTCTCGTTTCTCATAACAGGCTCCAAAGCAGACAAAGACATTCTAAAACAAGCATTTCAAGTTGATTTTTTTTTTTTATTTATCAGTCAAGAAGACAAAGGGCTGCTCCTCTTATTTAATAATAGCAAGGCTGACTTTGACACAATAATGCTAATTTGCTTAATGTTTTATTTTTTTTGTTTCACTTTTTTATCGAGCAGACAAAGCAGTGAAAACATAAACCACATGTGAGATGTGGAGGGTCTAAAGCATGTGTTCACTCTTTTTTTTCCCCCGTCCATGTGGAGCAGTTATAAAACCCATGAGTACACAGAGCATAAAATACCTGTACTGTGTCAAGTCTTCGAGCTGCGTGTTTAATCACACATCCTTCAAAACCACAGTGCTGTACAATGGTCCAGTCAAGGGCAAGTCCCTTAAGCAATGCTTTAATCAAAACAAAAATGCATTCAATTTAAGGAACAATGTTTAAAAGAAAGTGTGGAACAGTTATCATAGTCAGCTCTAATGTACCATCATTCTGCATCCATTTGCCGGGACCTTCTGTCCAATGAGGCTGTAATTGAAAACACACAAAGAGCTGACATTCTGAAGGTGCAATATATGAGGTTTTTCTCGTCCATAATACAAAATGACCATGACATGTTTCTGTGGCTTGATCGGGTTATTGGTCCAGGGAAATCACTAAATTTATTACACATGTAACAGCCTAGAAAGCTCAACGCACTGAGGCTGAAGCAAACGTTCAAATAGACGCATGCAAAACAAGCATATTACAAATACATCTTCATTAATTTGTCAGCACACAAACAGCATTTAGAAAACAACTGCATATTCAAGCAACACACTGCAACTACCAAGAATATGTTTTTGCAGGCGACAGATATGTGGAAAATTTTCTGTAGTTAAAGAAGAGCTATTATATCCATTTTTGGGTCTGTTGTTTGATTATGGACTCCTACAGAGCAGCTAAACACAACTGACCAAATTATAAAGTCTGTAGATCTTCAGAAAATTGTGACTCACACCCTTTGTCGTACTTGTATTTTCTGCATTCTCTCAGTCTATCAGTTAATTACTCCTCCTCCTTTCCTTCATGCGCACCTCTGCACTCCACTGTACTCATATTCCCTTTTCTGACACAAACTAAACACTGATAAAATGTTACTTACAGATTGTGCTGCTCAGTCTTCAAAACAACAAAGCAACGTGCAGTCCTTTAGCAGTAGTTCAGCTGTTAATCCAGCTCGTGCTCATTGAGGACGTAAATCCACATGGAATAAATCCATAAGAAACAAGAACACTCTCGACTTTTGTCTGGTGCTTGCCTCTTTAGAAAAGTTTAACGAAGTTAACTGTCCTTCATTCACCCAAATAAAAAAAACCACTTTATTGGAGCCATCTTGAGCAAGGTGCTGACAGTAATCCGTGAAGCAGAGAGCAGAGCGGGGGAAGGGCAGAAGGGCAGCCCTGTGTGCATGAGCTGGCATGTCCATTCACTGGGAAAACACTGTTAAAAAAAACACTGCAAAACACAGTGTGCAGAGCCAACTGAAACAGCCTGCAGAGCTCACTTCCAAAAGCATGTATCTCATTATGTGATGCTATGGCATGATTTAACACGAGAATCCAACATCGTAACAACATTTGAAGTTTAAAAGTTTAAGTTTAAAAAATAAGAAAAAGCATAATTGCTCTCCTTTAAGATCTGGTTAGGTTTAGACACAAAAAGCACTTAGGGTTAGTAAAAGATCATGTTTTGGCTTAACGTACTTGGTTTTGTTGCTAGAAAAACAAAATTGAGTCCCATGCCCAAACTAGGGCCAGTAAAGGACCAGCTCATTGAGAAAAGGCCTGTCCTGAGCCATAAGTTGAGGCCTGTTTTCTCGATACCAGATCTGACCCATCTGTGTACAGTAATACATTGCTTATTTTGGATTGAGTGTAAGTGGACTGTGTGGTCCATCACTAGGCTAGACTAGTTTTGCTTCATGGTAAGAGGCTCTAAAAATGTGCTTTCAGTGTTTCACTCTCATTTCCATCTCTGTCAATCTACAGAAAATAAGAGGGGAGAAAAAGGAGCTTTTAAAACTCTTAAATCCTCCAATTAATAAAACTAACTACAGTATAGACTGGCATTCATATGCAGTTGCCATTTAATCCTGTCTATCTGCAGTTTGTTTAACTACACCTAATACTACATCGAGAGCATTTTGAGTTCTTATTTGACCTTTCTTTACAAAGGACAGTCTCTGGAAATTGAAATGTTTTCAAGGGAATTCAGGCCAAAATGGCAACACAATTACACAAACTAAAAAAAACGACAGTCACAGAAGGTGAAATGGTAAAAAAAATAAATAAAAAAGAGCGAGTAGAAACATCAGCTGTGATATACTATGTGAATTAATTTAGGCTAAATTGGGTGGGGGGTTTTTTTTGTTGTTTTTTTTGGTCACACTTTGAAAAATGACATTAAACCCTGAGTGATGCAGCAGCGGAAAGCAGCCATTCTTCCCTTTTTACGGAGAAAGGACTGTCTCTAAATTGAAGTCTGACTGCAGGATATTGATTGAGCTGCAAACCTTGGATACCACAGAGCCCTCAGCTCTTTCTTACCAGCTCGATGTGAAGTATTGTTGTGGTCCCACTTTATGGATGATTCTGACCTTCAACTCGCAGGATAACAGAACGACAACACTTAGTCGCTCAGTGAAACAATAAGAAGAATTGTTGTAGCTGGAGGAATCCGTTTTAAGGATTTCACATTTAGTAGCATAGTATAATCTAACTTAGTTGATGCACATGAACTGTATCTACATCTGCAGAGCATTTTGAACATGCTGAACCACAGATTCAAGCAAGCAAGTTTAAATTCATACAAATGTAAATCTAAACTGAATAATTTTGTAACATCTGCTTTACTATCAGCATGTACCATGTGTATGCTCTCAAAAAACAGTTTGGCACAACATATTTCGTAATTATTTTTGAGGAGTCTCTGTTTTGGTCTCCTTATCGTTTAAAGGACACAGTTTTAAGGTCACATGTACTGCGGTATTATTCCGAATATAACATTGGGACAGTAATGTTGGATTTTCATGCCGATATTAGTGATAACCAGGGGTGCAGAATATCGCTGACCAAGTATTTTAAAATCTAAAATGGTTCTTACTGTAATCTTCTCAGTGCAAAGTCATTGACAAATGTAAGATATGCCAAGATACATCAGTGATAAACTAATTAGTACAAAAACAGTCAACAAACATGTCTAAACTTAGAATATTTAGGTGGCGATTGTAATTTATTCAAAGTTTAATGGGACGGAGAAGACCGCGTTCAGACCACCTTGAGCACCCTTTCATTCATTTAAATGGAGATGGTCCATCAGTGCAGTGAGGCCGCCAATGCAGGATCACCCCAAAAAGTGCAATCTGAAACTTTGTCTTTAAAAGTTCTCTATGTAGTTTCAGGAGTGTGGAATTTGTTTACATTTGCACTGAAGCCTGCAGTAATTTCAAACATATTTACATGTAATTCTTCTATCATCATAAATCAAAACAATATAGTTTTGAGGCACCTGGAACCAAACACAAGCTGAAAAAGAAGAGATAAATTTTCATTTTAGAAAATCCTCCTAAACCACTATTCGTCCAGCCGTACTTTTTTACATACTCTTCTCCTGGAAAACACTTTGGTCAGCCTTTATTGTCTTAAGGGTGCTCTAGAAATAAAGCTGACTTGACTTGACTTGACTTGACTTTAAACAACATATAGTCACCATGGCAGCCCTCTGTGCTTTTTAAGACAGAGCTGTTTTCTGTCTGAGTCTCCTCTACAGCCACAAGCTAAATGCTAATGTCAACATGCTAACATGACAGTACGTATATGTTAAACCACAGCGTGGTGTTTAGCAGTTATGATGTTCATTATGTTCATTATGTTAGTTTAGCATGTCATGCTATCTTTCGGTAATTAGCATCAACCATCAAGTACAGCTGAGGATACCCTAAGTCATGAGCATACATCCATTTGGCACCGTTGATTTGTAGTTAATGCGATAGTGATACAAACAGAAGGTCTTTTCATCAATAGCCTACATGTTATGTCACTAAAAACAAATGTGTATCTGCTAGTGGTGATAAAAGAAGAGGCGCAAAGCTTTCAAGAGTCATTGCTTGGGGACCATTAAGGCCCCTTTCACATCTGTGACATGTATGTGTATTGGATATTATGTCAGAGTAATGACATCCAGATCAAGCCTTTGCATTTACACCTGAAACTAAAACGTGTAATTTAGGCTACAACATAGATAATCAAGGTAAAACTTTATAATAACTACGCACTATTAAGCATTAGTTAAGCATTAATGAATACTGAATTCATCATTAATAAAACATTGTTCCTACATGAAAACTCCTTAGTATGACATTTATGAACACAGTTATAAATAAAGTGTTACCATATTCAATAAGCTAATAACATGACTAAAAGTTTATTTTGCATTATACTGTGGAAGTATTTGAAAGTGCTTGCCAGTGGGACTCATGTTTTAATCAACTCAAGCCCTTAACATTTTGTGATGTTATTTCGTCTCTCAAGGAAAACAGTGTTAATGCTTTTAATGTGTTTTAAATAAAAAAAGGTCAGTGCCAAGCTCTGTCCAACATGCATAATTTTGTGCCTTTTACTTCCTGTGTCCCTAAGTCAAATCGTAATTTTTATTTGAATAGCTTAGCGCCTAACCTTTGAAAAAAAAGGGCTGAACAAGTGTGGCAATAAAAATTATTTTTTGTAAATGTACTCCTGAATCCCTTGACCCATCTGACCCCTCAAAGTCACTCAAATCGTATCATGCTGTATAATAACCATTCATCACTGTGTCAAATTAAACACAAGTAATCTCTCTAAACTGAGAAGTTCATTATAATTATGATCAACAGCTCTATTGTCCTTCCCATCCTTGACTCTATCTCGTCTACTTCAAGAGTCCCTCCTTTTGTCCTCACTGTCTTTTCACATGCAGTAATAATGAAGTGTCTTTTGTCTGTAATATCCACCTCTCCTCATTGTTAACTCAGGTAAAGTTTCAGAAGTGATGGAAAATTTTTCAGAGCTACTGTTCTGCAAGGTTGGTGATTAATAGCATCCTCTGCAGGGCAGGACTAGGTATTACATGGACTGCTGTTTGTTAAGACTTAGTTTTAGGGAACCGATACCTGTAGTCATCAGGAATACATACATGACAGAACAAACAAGTGAGACAAGTATTAAATTACAAAGACTCAGACAAAGAAGAAGGCTTAGGTGCAAAATAGAGCTTGACATTGTGAGAATCACTGATGTGGTGTTTAGTTTGTTTAGAGAGTAGAGTGGCAATTTGAGTGTGAATGAAGTTAATGGATTTCCTTTTACAGAAAGGAAAGCATTTATGCAGAGTAAAAATAATAATTTTAAGACTTGAATTGATCAACTTACTTTTATGGACTTGTTTTAGATAACTGCAGGGATGCTTTTCTGTTGTCTCTAATGTTTAATCTTACATTCTTGGTGGAAAGGATTTTAGCTGATTTTCTTGAGTAACAGCAGCAAGAATATCAAAAATATCCCATTACATTGTTATTTACTGTATTCATTATCTTACTATTGTTCTGCATTATAAGCAAAATGCAGTAACCTTTAAAGTAAAGAACTCATTGCTTAAAAAAAATCAAAGAGATGTCTTAAGGACATTGTATAAACAGAAACCTCTTTCTCTTCTTTAACTTTGAAAGGTTAAAGTTTGAAAAGGCAGTGTCACAAAGTGCCGACATAAACAGGCACTGTCCTACAACGCACTGAATAGTCTAGAGTTGCTTATTTTGTAATCGCATGTTTGCAGTTGAGGACACTGGTCCCTTTTAGCAGAATATTAACTATACATATTGATCTCATTTGATCTAGATCACAGGGAATCCACCAGCTGAATACGATTTAAGTCGGTATTACATTACATTATTTCACATCTATCAGCATTACTATCAAATATACCCCCAAAATTGCAACCATTTACTTAAGATGTTTTAACTGAACACAGGACAAACAACCTTGTTTAAGATGGATGCAAATTCCGGTGAAGTGATGAAGAGAAAGCATTGGCATATTGATAAAAAACAAAAGGTCACATGATATCATGATAAAACACATGATAAAAGAAGTCAAAGCTCATGAGCAGTCCAAACCTAAACCTTTTGTAGCTGCAGAGAAGCAGCAGAATCAAGAAGCCAGTGGCTGCATCTCAACACCAACATAACGTTCTCTCCCTGCTGTCCAACTGATGCTGTTTCGTAACAAGGTAAGAAATAAACAACATATGGGACATTAGAGTATATTTAACAGTATTCAACAGGATAAAACTGTGTGCTACTTCACTGTAACGTTTAGTTTCAAAACCTCCTGTGAACAAGGTTTTTGACCTGTAGCTCTTTTGCTGTCCTTGTTGGGACAATGATTGACTAACGATGTACTATTTGTCTTCCCCTACATGCTAAAAGGAGCCCAATATTATATCAGTAGGTACCTCTTTGAGCTACCTTCGACAACAATGAGCTGCTAGGATAAGGGCCTCACTATGGACCTGAACATAGTAGTTTTCCTCCTGGGAGCCTTGCTCTGCACTGGTAAGACATATTGGCATCTTCTAATAAAACATTGGAAATAGTTCTATAACTATATAATTGTTAAAAAATGTTGAAAATTAAGAAAGACAATCGTTTGCTCCACTGTGAAAGCACCACATCAGGACAATTTTGTCTATATTGATTAAATATTTTTTTTAAAGCTTTAAGTCATTCAGTCAACTCAAGACGATTTTGGATGCACACATAATAGATTTGGTTCACTTTGTGTTTTTGAGACCCTTAGCATCTCCTTTAATTTACTTGCGTGCATGACTAAGTCCATGTCATTGTTTCTACCTTTAATAAGCTGAGAGTTGCCTCTACCTAAATATCATATACAGTGTACCACAGGGTTCAATCTTTGGTCCTTTTTTTTTTTTTTTGTGAATATGCCTTCCTTTGACTCTGCAATTAGACAATATGATGCATCAGTTATTGTCACTCAGACTTGTGCCCCAATTAACATCTGTTTAAGTCAGCAACTTTATCAAAGCAAGTCTGACATTGTTCTGTTATCCACTTGAGCCACCTTTTAAATTTCAGGCCTAGATTCAAGCCTAAAAAAGTAAAGGCCAGAATCTTGACAAAATACTTTGATATTTTGTGAAACTTGCAGATGAGGGACAGTTAATTAAAAAGACTAATATCACTCTCATGTGTGCAGCTGAAGCTAGGAAGTAATTAGGTTAACTTAGCAAGAAGACGGGAGGCAGTGGGGAAACAGTTAATATAGGGGATTATAGCAATTAAATACGGCACAACACGTTGCGTGGGAGCTTTAGAGATTCTGGCAGTAAGATTTGTTTTATCTTTTCCTTTAGACACAGTCTGGTTTTCTGCTTGCTTTTAGGTGTAAACATGTAAGATAACATGCTGATGGTTGTAGCTGTAGACCCAAAAAAAAGGTGATTTCAATGGGATTTTTTAAAGTGTAATTCACAGAAAGATAAGTGAAAAGATAGCATTTTTGAGTGTCATTCGTGTCACATTAGTCAAAACAGTGACATAAGTGTTTTGGGTTCTTTTTTTCTTAAATATTTCGCTTCCTCTGTGCTGGTTTGTAAGCCCTGAGGATGAAGTGTATTGCAAAGAATTCTCTTGAAACAATTCAAAGTCCATGACCCTCAGACTGATGCACTTCAGAGCACAGACTATGTGATAAAACTTCTATCCCAGAGACCTAAATACTTTTTGAAATCACTTATTTCTAAAAAAGATAAATGATGATCAGATACTGTCAGTGACTTAAAGTTGCAGTGTGAGAACAATAAATGTTTTATAACATAACATAATTCTTACCACATTATGTATTTGATCTATTACTCACTGTGAATGAACAGTTCAAGGTCGCTATCACAAATATTTGTCATTTCAGTCAAATTAGTCAACACCGGTTTCCACAAAAACTGTTAAAGATAAAGTGACATAATTTCACACTGTTACTCAATTTTCATTCAGGTAGCTAAAAGATTTTTTTTTTAAAGAAAAATAAAGAAAATGAATAAAAGAAACTATTTTTGATCCCTCAACATTAGCTGAATTTTAATTCTAAGTCTGAAGCCTACAAAACATTTTGTTATTTTATTTAGAACTTAATAGTGCAAAACAGCCTCTTTGCCAACTGTAATTAATAATTCAGTCTTTAACATTTGGTAGTGTAGTTCAGCTTTTGCTTTCTTCTTACCATTAAGTATTTATAATTTTATTTGATTGTAAACCTCATCATACTTGATTATTTGCCAGATTACTTTCATTACTTATTATTGAAAATGTATGTTGAGGGGATTTTTTTTTTTTTTTAAACAATTTATTCTTTATTTCACGTTACACTCTTTATATGAAAAGTCAAGACTTGAAAGGCATTTGTGAGGTGGATTAATTTAATGGTTTTATTTCTGGTACAGTTGGTGGTAATGAGGTGGATGGCTACGCCAAAACTGAAGGCGCGTGGATCCTGTCATTGAACAAACGTCAGTACTCATTAAACACGGTCGCTGAATGTGCCGCCAAATGTGATGCTGAAACCTCCTTCACATGCAAGTAAGTTCAAAACTCTAAAATTTTTACTCTACCATTTACAATTTAACTTGTGCATTTATGGCTCAGCATCTCATTCTGAAATATGTATTTTTACAGGTCTTTCATTTATATTGAAAAGGACCAAGAGTGTTGGACGGCAGCAGCAAACTCTAAAACAGAGACTGTCCTGCGCAGAACCAGCACAGCTTTATATGAAAAGAAAGGCAAGTGCTTTTGAATTGTCTTTATGAGTTACATAAGTAGCCTAAGGTCTCTTTTATTTCATTTAATGTTGGTATATACTGGATTGTCAGCAAGAGTGCACTTACTGCTCCTGGTCAGTGTTTAAGTTACATTTTTCACCTCCATTACATTGTAGTTAATGTTTAGCCAGTG
>JAQLOL010000010.1:23884599-23905527 GCA_029783665.1 Naso thynnoides | reverse complement strand
CTGGGATTTCAGCACGAGTGGCATCTTACAAAAACTTGCATACAAAGTTTTAGAAATACCCTGAAAGGTGACTTATCTTCATCGATTTACAGGAGACTTTAGCGACGACATCACTTTTTATTGATAACTTTAGTTTTTGTGGACTGACAACCCAAAAGCCATTCCCATCAATATTGTGGACAAATGATGTAATAAATACTCAAAGTGTCAATTTTCAGTTGCAAATCAATACAAAATTAGTAAGTAAATCAACACGTGCTCTCCCAAGGTATTATATTTATCATCATTTAGTTTGAAGGGGTTTAATTAAACTACAAACATTCATTCTCTTCCTTAAGTTTGTTTGGTTGTCACCTCGAACTTTTGATGGGTATGTTTTCCCTGTTTTGATTTCATAATCAAGATAATTAATCACTGAAGAAAACTGTTTGTTGTAGCTTTAGAAAACACTTAATATAAGTGCGAAACAACTTGTTTTGACTGCTTACTGACAGAAATTGAAGAAAAATGACCTGTTACCTAAACCACATGGGTGTAAAAATTCAGCTATTCATCATCTGTGTTCTAAATCAACAAATAAACAAACTTCTTGGTAGTGACATTGACTGTATAAAGATGGATGATATGACAGCCCCCAAATACTAGAGCCAAATCATCTTTATCGCCCCCTTGTGGCTGGTTGCAGTAGAAGTCATAAACCCCACACACACACACCGTAGAAGATGAGTTAAACTTAAGAAATCAAAGTTTATGTCAAATATTCCTCAAAGACATTTTAGGTGCTGACTAACCCATAACCATGATCGAGTCTGGCAGTTGTGTGGGCGGGACTTCGATGCTGCCGCTCCACCTCTCAATCACTACTGTGTAGACTCTGGCTTCGAATGAATTCACCAACGCAAGACGGCATGATACTTGATACATGATACTTTGGCCTCTTTCCTTGTGTAGTAACAGGAAATTGAGGCTTGTCTTCGATCTTTATTAACAGTCATGGCTGCGACCAAAGAAGAACAAACAAGTGGGACGGTATTCAAATACTCTGTGGTTATACTGCGTTGGCTTATTCGCATCACTTTCACGGGGAAAAACTGCTGTCAGTTTGATTTTAGATCATATGAGAGCGAGTATCATTTTCTAAAAATCACAAAGTTCACCAAAATGTCTCTGCCTGTATCTCATCATTGCTTACATCCCCTGCTTGATTATTAAGCAGAAAACATGTTTAACTGTAAGTAAACTGTCTGCATTCTCGATACATTTAGCTTCAGCTCTCTTTTGCCTCACATGCATTTGGCTAAAAACTGGCTGATTTCGGCACTACAAAAACTTGGCCTTGCGGAGTTAAAATCTCACTTTTGATGCAGCAACATCCACGACTGAGCCTTTAACGCACGAGAGCATCAATACATTAGTGCCACTGGAGGCTGCAGATATGGCTTTGGCAGGCAGGGGGACCTCAAAACCAACACAACCTAAACTAACATCTCCCTTTCAACCTCCATCCCTCTTGTCGACTGTCCATTCACACTTAAGGCCACCTCTATATGTGCACAGAACAGAGATTCGCACAGATAATCATCTAAGACGACGATTTAAATAATCATAAAAATAAAAGTGTGAGCACTTCACCAGTGAAGACACAAACAAACAAAAACGTCCATATTATAGAACATTACTATTTATGTACAACGTCTCTGATCAAAACAAGAAAAAAAAAAAAAAAAATCAGTCACCGGACATGATTCATCGATGAAAATGCAGAGTAAATTCATCATCTGGAAGGCATCTTGCTTTCTTTTCGAGGGGAAAGAGAGAGAAAAAATCTGCTCGTATAGCAACTGTAAACAGCAAGTAAAGACAAACGGATGTCTTTATTCCCTTTAGAAGCGACACAAGCCGACACCTTCACTGCCCACGTCCACAGGACTGAGCCAGTTTCCCCTCTATTTTCTGACAGCCGTTGTTTTTCTCCCAACATCAGCTACACTGATTCACTACTAAGCTACTTCACTCTGAATCTCACCACATTTATCAAACACAGTCCAAATGGGACATTACAGGTCCAGTGTGGAGGATTTATGGGGATCTATTTGTAGAATTTGCTAGAAATTGAATACAATATTCAAAAGTATGTTTTCATTAGTGTATAATCCCCTCAAAATAGGAGTTACCATGTTTTTATCACCTCTGAATGAGCCTTGTGTTCCTATAGAGGGAGTGAGTCCTCCCGCCAGAGGTCAGTCATGTTTTTACAGTAGCTCAGAGTGGACAAACCAAACATTGGCTCTAAGTATGGCCATTTGCCGCCACCATAGGTTCTCCCACATGCTTGAAAGGGGTTGGTGAGCGGAGGATATTCAATTGGCTGCAGTTTGCAACTTCACCACTAGATGTCACTAAATTCTACACACCGGATCTTAATAAACATAAATAAACTCTACAGGCAGCCAAAGTCTTCTATTTATCATCTGCAGTGAGACAAGAGAGTGTTATATTCAGTTAATGAATGCTACAATAAAGTGCTAAAGCAATGGCAAAACTTCATTCAAAACTCTAGAGGAGAGAAAGACAATACAATTTAATTTGACATCTTTTCACAGACATGCCTCAATGCAGATTCAAAATGTTAAGATGCTTTTTGTGCCTCTTGTGTTGATTTTCAGAGTTTCCTATGGCCTGTTTGAACTGCATTGGATGAATATGGCAAGGCTGAAGTAACTTCATTGAAGCAGATGATTTCATTTCAGAATAAAAGTAAAGGGCAGGTCACAAAACGACCTGCAGAAAATTTTAAATAATCAACTATTAATAAATAAGAAACCATGTGCAGGTTGACATTGACAGTCTGTAGACAGTGGACTGGATAGAGTCTGAGTAGGCCGAGTGAAGGTGCAGTCCCACAAAAACAAAAAAATATCCCAAGAGAGCGGAACGGTTTCTGCTTTCAATATGCTGTTGGTTTTTCATCATTGTTGTTGTTGTTACGGAGACATTCACTGAGAGAGAAGAGTTCAGATTGGATGGTGAGGAAGCAGGAAGAAGGAAGTGACATCACACCCGGAGGAGGTCCTCATCACTGTCATCCTCGTCCTGTTTCCTATTGGCTGCCGTGTTGTTACCGTGGTTGAGGCCTGAGGGGCGAGGTTTGCTGCTCTTTCTCTTCCTGTCTGACTCCTCCAGGAGGCCAACCAGGTCCTCGTCACTCTCCTCCTGAAACAAAGGACGTTTGTGAGGTTGGAGCACCAAAGATTGTGACAACTGGACTGATGCTTGCGAAAACACTCACCTGAAGGAAGGCGCTGCGATTGGCTGCAGACTGCCTCGCAAGTCCGGAGGATTTAACCACTCGCACCCCAGGGACGCTCAGCACCTCGTCCTCGCTGTCCTCATCCTGCTCGTCCAGCGTGAATGAGCGCAAGCCATCTGTATTCACCGGCTTAGTCGTGATGTGGCCATTGCCATGGTGACTCCTGCCCCGCTGGGAGGATGAGGAAGAGGATGTGGGCGGAGCCTCGAGCTCTTCCATCAGCCACTCCATCTCCTCTTCACCCCCTTCTTCATCCATGTTGACCTGTAGAGGAGAAGAATTCTGACTGTTTACTTAAGTGAATAAAAGTCCTGCATTCAAAACTTCACTTAAGTGAAAACATGTGTTATTATTAGCATTACTAGCATTAGTATTATTAATCTACAGCAATGCCTCACACTCTATAAGATCATCATAAGTTTGTAGTCATTGTACTGTGAGAACCGCCCCGTTTTCAGCTTTGTGTTGATGTATTTTCCACTGAATCAGAGCAAGCATCCTTTAAAGGCAACAACTCTAAGAAACAAAGAAGGAGCTAACTGGATTCCACGTGTTTAAACAAATTCAGAATTTATTCATTCATTCATTAAATCATCCTACCTTAGAATATTTATAGGAGACTTGGTTTCCTCTCCTGCAGCAGCTGGCAACCTTCTGGATCACCAGCTCCCTGTGAGGAGGCAAGAAATGTGCAACAAAACAAAAAAGGCATTCATGAAAATTCACCAAAGTTCTTTTAACAATTAAAGGAAAATCCTGTTTTTTCAGTGTCTTGTGTTTTTGGTAGATGCTTGTGGTCTCACCTCCTCTCTCTCTTGTGCAGCAGCAGCCCGAGCAGACAGACAGTCAGACCCACCATAAGGATGGTCAGCATCACCCCAACCGCTTGGCTCCGCCTGGAAAGACTCTCACTGCTGCTGTTGTCGTCATATGACTTCTCTTCAATGGTTCTGCAAAGCCGTGAAGAAGAAATACTTCAATACATTTGCTGTATCCAAATTCTACTTTCGCAGCTGAACTGCAGATGGCCGATGGACAGTAGCGTAAAAGTATTTCCTCACGTGAGACCACACACAGCGTTGGTGTGCCACACAAACAGATACTGGCACCCATCCGTCTCCAGCATGAACTCGGGAATGCCGACGCCTGCCGAGGGGCTACAATGGAACATGATGGTGGACGAAACTGTTTTGCTCTTCACCCGTCCACACTCTGACTCAGAGGGCACGATCATATCCAGGTTTCCTCCTGATGGAAAAGCAAAAAAAAACAAAGTTATTTGGTACTAATTGTGGGAAAACAGGAAAGTTACTTGACTTTAAATTGAGCAATTACAATATTACCTTTAATGTAATACTTGGCCTTGCTGGACGAGCCAATCCTGCGTCTTAATGGGTCATTGAGTTTGACCTGACAGATGTTGGCGCCAAAACAGTCGCTCAGGGAGTTGTTGGTGATGCCAGACAGCTGGATGTGGTAGATGTAGCTGTCACCGTTGGGACGGATGTCTCCAGACGCCTGATGAGGGCTGAGAGAAGGTATGTAAAAACAAGATTTAACACTAAAATTTTTCTTTATTTGGATAATTATCTCTTTGTCCAATGGCAGGGGGATTTAGACACGTTTGTGCTTGTGTTACCTGAAGTAAAGTGCTCCCAGACTGAAGTTGGTTCCAGTGTCAGGAATCTGTACCATCCCATTCACAACCACGACCTCACGCTGCTTCACTGCACACGCCAAGCGAGTCTCCCAGCCAATCACAAACTCACATGACGCCTCTTCAACGCTGCTCACGCGGACACAGAGAGAAATAAAAAATTCTTAGCATGGTTTTAGATCAAAAGTGATTCAGAGAGTCATATGTAGGACTTCAAGGAGCAATTTAACTAGCAGAGCAACGTTTGAAAATAAACTAAAATGCTTTAAAACTTGGTTTATTTAAAAAATGGTGAATATTACAAAGAAAATACAAAAACTGTGTTTAAATAACCTTAAAAATGAAGCATATTTAACAGATCCGTGAAAGCTTTAACTTTTACATTGACTGCAAACATTTTGACTGATTCATGACTGTGAATAACATGAAGTCTGAAGACATGAGAAATGTTTTCCAAAGCCCCTTAAATGACGTTATAAGCAGAGAATGTTTAACTTTAAAGACAAACTCTGTTCTGTCATTAACTGGCAGTCAGACAGGCTGAACCAAAGTGTAAATGAGTGTGAACGCTGCATCACGTTTAGGAGTTAAGACAACATGACCGTAAGTGAGAATGATGCAATTATGAATATGTCAAATAATATATCCTAGGCTGCGTTTTTAATTTATTTCCTCACACCCTCACATTAGCTTGCCTTTATTTCATGCACATTAAATCTAATCTTTTGCTATTTTGTCTTACAATCTAAAACTTAATTTAAAAAAATATAGCTTTTTCATCATCAGCTGATTTTCTTGGGACGTGTGTGTCACCTGGTGAGTACTGGGTGTCCCACAGTGGGGCCACAGCTCAGCTGGATCACAGTTTTGGCCTCGACGCCGTTACCGCAAACTTCGTCTCCTGCTGTGTAGCTGACAGAGATCTTTCCATCTGCACAAGAGGTTTGAGACTGTGAGCATGAACTGTTCAAAAGCACAGCTGAGAGTCACTGTTAACAGAAACCAAAGGCTTGTAAGTGCTACAACATACACTTAAAATAAACAAAAAAGTCACTTTAAATGCTTTCAGTATTCTAATAGATTTAAGGCACAGAAACACAAAATCTGTTGACAAACATCACGTCGACGGATCTAATTTATTTTCTGTGGAGAGGAGGTGATCTGGCCGCACAGTGCATGATGGGTATGACGCTGTGAGTTGATGGACTGTTTGCTGTATCTGAATTCGCATAATCACAACTAGACCTCTACTTTATGCAAATGAGGTCTGTTTGACACAACATAGCTGACTCATAAAAGCATGATCAAACTGTCAAACCCAGCAGTACTGATCAAATATGAAACAAGATTCTGTTGCTGTATTGCCTATTTGTCGCTTAAAATGTTTTAAAGTACATATTTTAGTGTACTGTTTACCTGAAAAATGAGAAAGTTTGTGACTGGTTCACCATCTTGAACAGAACTGAGCCAAAATAAAGTACCACCCAAATCGCAGTACACTACTTGCTGGAGCATTGGATGTTCTGTTGCGTCTAGATCCGTCATCGCTGGATTTGGTGTTTCTGTACCTTTACTATGTTTTCACTCGAATTCTGAGTCAGTTTTAAGTTACTTTGTTGTGAAATAATCTGAGTACAATCTTAATTTTTGAAACAATGCCTTGCCAACAGCTTTTGTTAAATTCTCCTGGTACCAAAATGGTAAAATATATACAAACAGGCACTCTGAATTATTTAAAACTTCAAGCAGATATCGGCCTTATCGGCCCTTAAGACGTCCGACGTCACGCGCACTAAACTGAATAGGACTCGATTACTCACCGGCGTAGCTCATTTTCTGAGTGTAAACTCGGCCCAGGATCTGAACCTTTCCCGCTGCTGTGCGTCGACACACAGTTGCTCCTTCTGGACAGCCTGGTAATCCACCGTGGATCCCCTGACACAGGTTGATGAAATACCTGAGGACGTTAAAACCGGAAAGAATGTCACATTTGTGTAAACGGAGATATAATAAAGGCTTGAGTGCTTCAGGTGGCCTTGTGGAAATATTTAAAATTCTTTCCCTGGTACAACTTGTGTATAGAAATATTTCCCTCTCTTGTATCTATTGTGTAGCAGGGAGTGTTCGTTGTAGACAGACTGTTAAGCTGCATTTATTTTGTTTTATCCCATATTTCATATTTTGATGCAACCAGCTATTAATCCCTTTATTTTTGCAAATAAAGGTGGAGCAGACATGCCCAAAATAGCAGACTGAGAAACAGGAACTTGCTTATAAAGATTTTTTTGTTCACTTTCATCTGTTTTTTTTAAACAGCATTTTTATCATTATAGAACAAGACGACAGGTGTTACGCACATTAAATGTGTCTTGTAAAAGCTGATGGATATTATTTGTTAAATTATAAAATTTAAAAAAAATATATATTTGATAAATGTATAAATCTCCATCTTTAAGCTCTCCTGCACTGCTCTTTCCTTTTTGAACATCATTTTAAATATTTCTCTTTTCATCTAAACTATGAAAATCAATCTTTCATTATGACTACAAAATGCCAACACTTCCCATCCGTGTCCAAAGCCAGACTTACGAATCTCTTTGGTGGGAAAACTTCCATGGCTCCGTGAGGGAGGACAGTGTCCGAAGGTCAAAGGTCTGGTGCTTGCTGACTAGCTTGCACTCCATCTTCCTTGGGGGACAAACAGCGCTGGTCCGCCACTGAAACGTAGCCGAGCAACCTGCCGTCTCTGAGAGCAGCTGTGGAGAGCCGTGGCCTGCTGACTGGTCACAGGTAAACAGCACAGATGACTGACGGTTCCCAGAGGCTGGAAGATAGACAGAGAGAGAAGAGGGGGGAGAGTTTTCAGACAAGACAGAAGTCATTAGTGAAGTAATAAAATGCAACACAACAAAGCAACAACAAACCCATTAAACCATTGTGTTTTGAAGGTGGTAAATACAGAGGTAAAGGTCCAATCAACTGTCACAGGTTTTTAGATTTTTACAAATGTACCTGAACGCACCATCAACAAATTTTGAATTTTAGAAAATCAACTACAGAGTTTTTTCCTGGGTGTATACATGGATGTGTATATGAACAACTGGATTGCTTTCATTTATTTTTTTGTCCGATGTCGATTGTAAATTCGATTAAATTTTCAGAACTGTTTCTCCTATTTTTGTAGCCAACAGGACTACAACTTTCATTTAATTGTGACACCAAAAATTCATGGCAAGGTGACACAGTTGCAGTGAAAGTTGCAGCAGAGCGAACTGGTCCATCTCAGCTCAACTCAAGCCGGCTGACAGTGTCGCCTGCAGCTCAGCTTGTCAAGTTGCCAGAGGTCAGTTTTAGAACGTGAGGCACGTCACTCGTTTCAACAGCCAATCATCTCATAGTAACATCACCTGTCGCTTAGAAGGGCAGCACAGAGCAGCCAACAGGAAACCGTGCTCTCTGAAACTACCCTTAATCGGCTGAAGAGCGCGCGTCAGAAGTGTAGTGTTCTGTCAGATCACATGGATGACGATATGCTGAAAGGTAATTATGGAATTTTTGCCCGATGACACAAAAAATAATTTGCCTTCCCCGACTTTTAAAGGTGGTAAAAGTTGTGATTTCAGTGACTAAACATCACATATTCTCTGTATTGATTCGTGTGCTTCATCTGTCACCTGCACTGCAGAATCCCCACTTCTTGTCCATGTCATAGTCAGACGTGGTGGCACACCACTTCCTGCCGTCTGGCATCCCTTCACTGGTGCAATCTGTGTACGACTTCTTCGCCATCGTGAAGGGGAACACACACACCTCTCCATCACTTGTCACTAAAACAAATACACCAAAAAACAAAAAAAAACATTAATTTTTTTTCTTCAAATTATGATCTTATCTGTTTATGGAGCTCCAGTTTTCTCCAGAGACTCAGGAGTATTTTGTTTATATGATCCCAGTATTTGTTTTTAGAAAATTGATATTTACGCTAATTTAAAAATCTCTGCAGCTTTTACAAATAAGGGATCAGATTTTCACCATTTTTCATAAGTACAGGACCATGCAGACAATTTAGAATTAATTAAAAGAAGAAAGTAACCTGGGCTCCAAACGTGGTCTCACAAATACTTTTTGATCAGGCTACAAATTCTTTTAGCTAATTTGGTTTTTCAAAAGCTTTTAAAGGTTTGACTTGTTAAACTTGATGAAGTTATCTTGAACAAGTACCTCTCTAGTGGAGAGCTGAAATAACGATCTAAACTCACACAGTTTTTGGCTCCACTTCTCTTTTCGTTAACTTAATGTGCTTTTACAACCTCATTGGAAATAATAATAAAAGAGGTTATGTGTATCTGAAATGAGCTCATAAACACAGTTCACCCCCAAGTCTCGGTCATGATCCAGCTTAATGTGAATAAGCCGCACTTTTACAGGTTTTGTCTTAAGGATGTGACATTTTGAGAACTAAGGATACGCTTTAAGCAGCTTTTAAAGCCCCTCTGAGAAACTTTCATTTTGTTTTGATTGTGTGGACAAAAGTGGTATTGCTTACTGTCATGAAGGTCTTGTCAAACGCAAGCCTTTGTTTTGGAAGAGTGTAAAGGAAACGCTGCACTTATTTGCATAATACCAGTTCAGTAAACACAAAGTACTGAAATTATCTTAAGAAAAATATCTTCCTGCTTTTAACTATAGATAGTAAGAAAGAGAACAGTGGATCAATTATGCTTGTGAACAACAAATCGTCTCTTTCGGTCTGTGTGTTGTAAAGCGTTTTGTTGTGTTTCCACTGACTAAGCGGACTGTGCAAAAGCATTGTAAAGACAGGATAGTAATGCCCAATCTCATCGACGATGGTCACTTTTTGCTGATGTACTGTAGGTAAGGTCTGAGGCATCAGTATTATATTTAGACTGCTTTATAACCAGTTCAAAGTTCCTCACAGGGACTTTAACAAGCTGAAACATTCAGGTTTTTCTCAGACAATCAACAATCATGTTCAGCTAGAATAACATGAAGAATGAAGCCATGTTGTTCAGCAAAAGCCTGATTCAGGGCCATTAGAAAATCTTACAAACAAGGCAGACACAGCAGACAGACCTGGCGGGCAGGGATCTCCTCCTCCATACTGCATCAGCACGGCTTGCTCGTCATGTTTGAAGTCCATTGTCATCGCCTTGCTGATTCCAAACGACGAAGCTGTTTTCTCTGAGCCGGAACCTGACACTTTGCAAACGGCACTACTCTTACAGGCAGGGTCTGCCACCGAGCCACAGACATTGAGGCTGTAAACACCAGAGCCCGTCTGAACCTACAATACAGTCATTTTATTTTGTTAGGATTTTTAACTGGGAGATCCAAATAACTGGACACAATTAAGAAACCATCCCAGTTGCAGTAAAATATAAAATAAAACACAGGAAAGAGATTTACCAAGATGAAAGACAAAAATCATTGTTTTTGGTCAGACATTCAGAGCTCACCTTGACTTCACCGGTGAGGATCGACAGGTCAAAGGTGTGCTGGAGCTGAGAGTCGGTGAGCTGGCAGCCGCTGATTTGTGTGGTGTCTGAACAGACTAAAGGCGTCGCCCATTCAAACAGAAACACACATTCCTGCTGCCTCAGCATTTGTGGAGAGCCCTGGATGAAGATGTAAAGGCTGGTAAATAAACCATCAGAGCAGCACACAACAAAACGTGTGGGTATTCTCATCATGAAGGACATGATGGTGCGGACTGACCAGCTCCAGGCCTCTCTGGCAGGTGAATACGATGGTCGATGTGTAGTTTTGTGCAGGATCAGCAGCGCACTTGGTGGAGCTGCGGTACGTGATGGAAACTTCCCCCGTTGCACTGTTGACCTCAGGGCCGCTGGTGGTCCGCCCAATATCCTTCAAAAGACAGAGACAAGGAGAATTAAAGAAAAGGATGAAAAGGATGACGGCAAAATTATTGAAAGAGACAAAAAGAAAAAAATTAATTTAAGAAATGTGTCTCTTACCACAGGTGCTCCCTTATCGGGGGACATACAGACGGCAGCTCCAGGAGGGCAGCTGACCCCGGGGATTGGGTTTAGAGGCTGACAGACATTGATGTAGAAGTCTGGAGAATCATCACTTTGGTCTACTGCCTCATCTGAAAGGACAAAGTCAGAGGATAAAACATGAACATGGCAACGGAATGTTATGCCCCCAGAAAAGATGCACGTATCTGGAAGTACACACAGACGAGGCGCATGATATCTGTACCTGTTGCTGTATAGTATCCACTGACATGAATCAGAGGAGTCAGGTCTATGAGAGCAGAGCCTTTCTGGACTGAACACTTTACCTGAAAAATGAAAACAAACAGAAAGAAAAAAACGTCAGCAGTGCATCTTTGTAGAGCTTCAACCCACAGCCTTACACTGCCTTTGTTTTTCACATTTAACCAAACAACATCACAAATGCTGCCACAGTGTGTTATTTTAGTCAACATGCTGGCATTGCTGAACTTGTGAGACCTGACGGGCACGATGTGTATCATAACAGTGTCAGCATCATGTGTTATGTAAAACATACATGCTGGGTAGCGCTCTCTAAACAATAACAGTGACATAATACAGCATCAACAATCATTTACTGTCTCTGTTATATGGCGGTTGATTCTCAGCTGCTCTTCTTTTTGTCTAACTAACTGCTACTACCTGCTTTTAAACGTACCACGTGCGGGAGGTCAGACATTCCACCTTTGTCATTTTTTTACAGAATGTTGAAGCCAAATAACGGTGTGATATTCCTGTCTTGAACAGTCTATGTAAAAGGGGCTTCAGATACAGAAAAACTAAATCAGTCAATGTTATACGAAGTATATAGTGGCTATATTTTCTTCTTTAGTCTTCTAAACATGTGAGTTGAAGACAATCTACAGTTCTGCTTCACCACAGAATTTGACACTACGTTCCAGTTAGATTGTCCTCCAGACTGCAGAACACACTTCACTGAAAATGAAATTACTCCTTGAAATGACCAATTTAATATTATTTTGTAAAGAAACTCCATATTTTATCACTTCATTAAGTGGAAATAATTTCACAAGAGGAGCATCATCACACCAAGAGCACTCAAAATAGCATCTGTATGATCGAGTAAAAATTCATATTTTATTCACCTTTTCTGACTAAGAGGACAGATAATCAAAGAGGCTGTTATCTAGTCAAATTAAGGTTGGGACTGTATGAATCTCTGCAACTGGATTTAAGAGAGAGCTACAACAAACAAAATAAAACATGAGCCAAAGCAAAAACAGGGAGGTTACAGAGCTTGATTTCCAAATGTTGCCAACTCCAGCTTTAAAGCACATTTCTTTTTGTCTATTTTTACTGTCTGGATGGGAGAATGTTCTGCAGAAAAAAGTTTCCCCAAACTTTAAATTGGACAAACATCGACTTCATGAAATGTGCTGAGCATACTGAGAGCCGCTGCACTCCGATTCATCGCACTTACAAGCACACAAACATACTCACAGTCTGTTCGCAGACCAGGTGTGTGTGGAGAGCGAAGAGGTGGGTGCAGGTCTCAGCGTTGGAGCTGATGAGAACTGGCTCCGGAGGGGCCGAGCCCATGTTAGGTGGCCTAAACAAACACAATGCAAAAAAATTCAAAATGCAGCTAAAATGATACATGTCAGTGTTTAAAATGACAAATACAGACACAGTGTTTCTTTGGATGATTATTATACATTTCAAGTGGCTGACAACAGAAACCTTGTAAAATATTTATTACACCAGAGAAAAAGCGTACAACTGACTTTTCAAACATTATTTCATCTTAAAAAGGGCAATGTGACTTAATGTTTATGCTGTTGTGATTTTCAAGCACAAGATAAGTTGTAAAACAAAACAAAAATGCAAACAGTAATGAAAAAAAGGAAAAGAAAAACAAGGAGAAAATCAAACAAGCGCAGAGAAAAGAGGGGAAGTACCTGCAGATGAAGTGGATGATGGTTTTGTGTCTGAGGTCGGGGTTCGCTGCGCAGGGACTTCCTCCTTCATAGGTCAGCTCCAGAATGTGATCTTTGTATGAGAGTTTCTGGCTCACCTGACCACCGCTCACTGCAGTAGTGGCATCCTTAATACACACAGCTACAACACAAAACGCATATAGATATTATTTTGGAATATTTAATTGAACTGAAGTACAAAGCTGCAAGAAAGGAGTGTTGACACTGTTCCTGTTGCGCACAAAGAGAATGTTGCACAGTTCATGTGCATGTAGCAGCTGAAAGCAAAAGTTGTCTTCAGTATGTCTCCCAGGTTTCATAGCTTGATCATCTTCAGCACCTCAGTTACACGTATTTGTTCACACTGATGCGTGCATATTTGCAGATTTAAGCACTGACTTAAAACTTGAGCAGATGGCAAACATCACGTTTTTGCAGGATGACCCGAACCTCAAGTTCAGGTTCATCACCTGTGATGAAAGTTGTGTCTGTGGCTGTGACCCAAAGACCATACAGCAGTCTTGAAGGTGTGTCCGGTGGGAAGCACAACCAAGAGCATACTGGTGAGTTTGTTGACGCCAAGTTCTATTGAGGTGTTCAAAGATGTCTGAGGGAGAACATTTGGCACAAAAGACCTGAAATGTGGTGCTCTAGAAGCTGAGCTCTTCAGCATGGCGTGAACCTTCACTGGACATGCATTTGTTTCTCATAACAAAACATTTGGGATTCCTCAACCTAAACAAACTAGATTTGGCTCTCTGCATCTTCTTTCTGCTTCCTAAAATGAGGATAAAGTCCAGCATATGAATGCAGATTGAACATCCCGTCGTTATAATTACAAAATCAGACATGTGCTCTCTCTGTGTCTTCCTACTACAAGTCTGGTAAAGGGGAGCAGTCAATAATTTGAAAAGTGAAGGAAGTCCAGGTCTGTTGTTTTGTTCCTGGCATGCCCTCAGGGTTACATAAACCATACAAACGTCTGAGCGAAAGTAAACAGTAACCAGGCGGCAGGTGAATGAATTCTTAACGAATTTGCTGTTAGTGTTAGAAAATCAAATTTTACCTCACGCATGTGCAATCATGATTTATTCTAGAGCCAAAATTTGACACGAGTTTTCACAATGAGGCGTTAATCTGTGACGAGGTCAATGAGTGTGACTGCTCATTGAACCACAGGGAGGATTAACATCAGGTTAATTTGCAGCTCCGACTAGTTAAAGGATGATCCTATTGCTGGATTACATTTTGAAAATAAAACCCAAAAAAGAGAATTGCATGTTTAAAGGCTGATCTAATTACTGCTAAGTGATTTTTGTGTGCACGCACTGAGGATGTTTCTAACGTAAGCAAGTGACCTTTAAACCTTGAAGAGACTGAAGAGAAGCAGTCAGCTGGTTCTGCAAGTTGTCCACGTGCCGACAACAAATTCTTAATCCTTCATTTATGACATTTTTACTTTGAGGATATAAAGCACATGGCAAGATTAACTTTTTGCACTGTTTCTCTTATCAATTAAAACAAAAAAACTAAGTGAGGCATTATTTTTAGGGCAATTAATGGAGAAATGTGCCAACAAAATAAACTAATATACCGATTTTAATTCTGACTTTGTAATCCATGCAAGCATGTGTTCTCCCACCTTTTTGTCTAAGCACAGAATGAAGGATTGGTGTTTATTCTATGAATCAACGAATAAGTAATAAACACCCTAAAGAAGACTCCGGCACTGAATGGATGTACGTACCGGTTCCAGGGTCACATCCAGCGTTGGTCATGTTTCCGCAGATGTTCATGCGGAACATCTTCCTGTGTTCCTGAGGATCATACACAGTGTAACCTCCTTCCTTTCTTAGTGGGTTCAGATCAAACAAATAACCTGCACGGGAAGAGATTCGTTACAAAAACTTTTCAAAAATATTATAACTGATTTTTTCATGTTTATTCACAAAAAATAAACACAAATGATGGGGAGAAAAGAAGTGGGTCGTGTTGTAACTTTGTCATGTTATTTCTACACGCTACATTTTCGCTGTCTCTCGTGTCACCAGACAGTATAATGATGAAGACAATTAACAACCACGTATATATTGTGTGTACTATGTGTTAGGAACTGCTGAAGTTGTTTGAATGTGTGACCTGTGACTGGGTTGGTGACCCTGCAGTTGTCGTGCTGGGCGCTGTTTAGAGGACAGGCAGCAGCTGTTAACCACAGGAACGTGTAAACACAGTCCTCAATGGCAGAGATCAGAGTTGGCCGGGAGTCCTGGATGAGAGACAGGAACATTTACAAAACAAATGTTTTGCTGTTTCTATTTTCATCTGAATAAACACCCCTTTTCCCTACAGTATATTGCCCGGGTGTTCTCAGCAAAAGGAAAGGGAAAAGCAGTGTACATGCTAACAGTTTATTAATTACTGAGTTCAGACCTTTTAACACAAGTAAAACCTTTTGAACAAGCACAAAGTAGAAGTAGCTGCAGTAACTAAACTCAAAAGCTAAACTAGGAGCTTGGTAATTACAATTAGGCGGTTGAGACCCATGTTAGATTAAAATGACAGCAGCGTTCACACAATGAAAAACAGATTGCTTTGTGCAAAGTGCATCCCTCACCACTTTGTCTTTGTCACACTTGAAGCGGATGATGCTGCTTCTGTTGCGGCTGCTGTCACGAGAGCAGGCCTTGCTGCTGGTGTACTGCAGCTTCAGGACACCTTTGTCCCACGTGGGACCGGACTGCACCTGCCCCAGACTCACATATTCATCTCCATCTTTCAGACAGGACGCTGCGCTGGAGGGACACTTCCATGAACCTGTCATAAAACGGCAGCAGAGGGTCAAATTTGGATTTTCACAATTAAAATTAAATGTAACTTCAACAAAAGTGGAATGCAGTGAAATGGCTGAATCAGAGAATTCAGTTAGACATGAATGCTTCAGTATAACTGCATGCTTTATTGATGCATGCACACTGACCTCCCTGCGGCACCAGCGACCTGCAGACATTGATGTAATATTTTTTGTTTGTGTCGTTTGTAGAGGGCTCCACCTCCCAGTTTTGAGACTCCATAGCCAGAGGGGAGAGGTCGTAAGAGTGGCCCTGCCCATCGCTGAGGACAGAACAGACATCATCAACTGAAGTGTAGCTGACAACTGAAGTGCACAAGCACATGTCAAAGAAAAAAGTTGGAGGACATATTGGATAATGGGGGTGTTTATATATATAAAAAAAAGAAGAAGTAGCAAGAGGAGCTAGTAGATGATTGTTACTTGTAGGAGCAGCTGCTGGTTTTGATGGGAATGCAGGCGAGAGCAGTGGGCCAGCTGAACAGGTAGGTACAATCTGGAGTCTCCTTGATAAACTCTGGTGATCCCTTAACAAGTGAAATAACAGCACAGTTAGTCACAATTCCTTTGCTTCAGTAACATTAAATGAAGTGTGCGTTCACTGTCAAAGATGGACATTATTACTGTCACTGCCAAAGAGCATTAAGAGTTGAAAAATCAGTTCTAACATTCCCTCCAGTGTGTCTTGTTTACATGTCACGTAGGGCTGTGTATCAGCAAGAATCTACAACACGTACCAAGATACAATATACTGTATTGCAATTTATTGCAATACTTTAAGCAAGGCAATATATTACAAATTTTTTCCAATCTAATTTTGGGAAAACTGTCATGGTATAAATAAGACACCATATTATCCATAAAATCTGAGAGGAAAAACATTTACTTCTTAATTTTATCACAGTATCACTGCAATACTTTTTGTGCAATAGCAGTTGGGGATTAAAAAATATATTTACAAAATTAATCACTGCCACAAATCTGTGCATGTAAACTATTAACTGAAAATCAATAGTGTTTTTGAAAATTGATACAAAATCAAAGAACATAATAACACAATATTTAGGTGTATTGATATTTTCTTACACCCTAATGTTGCATCTGGATAGTTATCAAGCTAGTTACTAATACAGGGACTGACTGATAAGTTCATGGCCCAATCCGTTCTTTGCAGACATTGAGGTCTTGGACCTTCAGATAGTGGTCCACAGCAGCAATGACATCATCATCACTGTCAAAATGACACAAACTGAGCTCCTCCTTTTTCTTGGGGAAGATGTAGTGGACTGAGGGAGTCAAGATTTGCAAGAGTACATCGCATTCCTGGATGACCACTTAGTCAGTGCTGACTCGTAATATTCAACTACCCAAAACAGAAATACCAGAAAATCTATAACTTTCAAATCATCTGCATTCTAATGTAAAGACTTGAACTGCAGGAGCATTTAATGACAGCTGTTAAATGCATCTCCTTCTACATTCAGCTATGAACTTATCAATCACTCCTCGTAATCAACCCTAACAACTCCAGTGCACAGATGTTCAAAAAACTACACTCATACAGAGAGTTGGATCTGATAAAATGTATATTTTCAAAGGAAAAAAAAACATCCACAGAGTGCTAATTGGGTCAAATTCAGAAAGCTCTGCAGCTGTCTGACGTGTTTTCAACAAAAAAACATTTTTATTATATTGTAATATAAGCAAATTTCTCTGGATGCCTAGAAAATCAATGAAAGTTTAAAGAATTGAATGAATGGGCAAATTTAATTGTTTTTAAGTCCCAAACCATTAAAACCAAATTAAGTGCTATGGGCTGGTGTTTGGTGTGTGAAACTCACAGGATGCCTGTCAGGGTGGCAGGAGAAGTAGATCTCTGTGGATCTTTGGTAAATCTTGTGACAGGTCTCTCCATTAGTGTAGTTCAGGATGATCTGGTCTCCCACATAACTCAGAAGCTGGTTGGCCATTCCTGCACACACATACATGTGTAACAACATAAACTCAAGAGGGATAGATATAAGAGGTAGTAGAATATTAAGCTGGTTTTTGTTGGTTGTTGCAGTTCTGTACCTCCAATCTTCTGGTTGGCTCCGTCCACCTGGCAGGAGCCAATGGTTTCAGGTGTGCCGGCCGGTGTGTGGGTGCAGATGTCTCTCTGCAGCCCACTGCAGACCGCCAGGTGGTAGATGTACTTGTCATTCCTGACGGGATAATCTTTACCCTTCAAAGAGCTCAGGTCGAACTCATAGCCACTTCTTGGGTCACTGACCCGACAGTCTTTACCTGAAAGAAAAGTTTGGACAAATTCTTTTCTCTCTATCACAGTTTCAGAAAAAATGTTGGTCAAAATGTCTGATCAATTAAAACTTCATTATCGCCTCTTAAGTGATTAATCCTTTTGAATCCATTAATCCTGAAAGATTTACTGCACATCACCAAAGCCAATCTGATCTCGATCATTTTGATCACCTCCACAATTTATCGAAAAGCAGCATTTTAATCTTAAAATATTGGCACCCTGAATTTCCATCACTTTGTCACTCACACATACACACACACATTTTTACCTTGAGACTTCCTGATAGGACAGGCCTCAGACGTTCTCCAGACGAAGACATATTCACAGCCATCTTGACGGTCAAACATGGGGGAACCCTAGAACAGACGGACACACGTGCACCAAAAAATTAAGCCCAATATCATCAGTGACTCTGCTGGTTAGTTCAAGGTCTTGTACAACTTGTAAATTCTAGCTTCTCATGACTAACTGTAGCCTCCATGTGTTATTGCAAATACTGTATATTACATTTGTTTACATTTTGTCCATGTTCAAGAAATTATTTTGCAGGTGTAATAACATTTGTCTTAACGTCTCTCAACAGCTCCCCTCTCCCTCTTGTTAAGCGATTTTTGACCAAACAAATGCAAATATTTTCTTCAGAAGTGTGAATTACTTATAGCTAACTGTGACCTGTCCTACAGTGTTTCTTTACCCTGTTTCAACATGAATGGCAGTGAGTGGGGTTTAAAAATTCAATCTGACATCTACTGAAGTTTATGCACTGTTGTTCCTTCTCATTTTACTTGTTCTTTACATGTGTCACCATGACCATAACGTTTTTATGCTTAAAGTCCTTTTTTTTTCTTCTTTTCACAAGTAACTACAATATTTGTGTGTTTAGCTCTGAGTGGGTACACATGGACAGGTGCTGTGCATCTAACTATGTCGGAAAACTCCCATATAAACAATTCACAGCTGATTTCATTAGAGGACAGCTCAGAGAAGAGCTCTGATACTCACCGGGTTGTCGTCACACAGGAGGATGATGCGTGTTGAATAGTGGGACGTGGAACCACACGAGTCTCCGTTCTGGTAGACGATGCTGATGGAGCCGTCCTCCGCCGCCTGCGGGGTGGACTGGACGTATCCCAGGTTGTAACTCTTTCCATCAATCATGCCACAAGCACCCAAAGGACCCACTTAGGAGACGAACAGAATGTATGTAATGACTGTCTGACATGAAGAACAGAAGATTTGTCAGTTTCCATTGATTTCAATTGCAGTCTGATTTTGATTTGATATAATGTATGTTGGTGTACTGCAGTGTCCCCATTGTTCTTGCTTCTTCTTTATTGCAGCATTTAAGTGTTCCACTGCTACTTCACATCAGCCAAGACTTTATACACATATAAAGGCTGCAACCATTTTCATTACTTATTCTTCTTTTGACTGCTTAATCCTCTGTCACATAGCAAAAAAGTGTCATAATTTTCCAGATCAAAGTGACGTATTTATATATTCCTTATATATGTTTGGTAATATAATTTTTAATGATACCAAAAATGTTGGACAATTTACTCAAAATCTGGTGATAAGTTACTTATTACTGATTACTTAGAAAAGTAATACATTTACTTTGCTTATTACTTTGCATCAAAAGTAATTGGTTATGTTACTCGTTACTTTACTATATTACTTTCACAACCCAATCGACTTCCTAAAATAGTGACGCACAACCTGCCAGCTCCTAAAACTTGATCCACTTTACTGGAACTACAACTTTGTTTTGATGGCAACTAATTTAAAGGCATGCTTAGGCATAATAACAGTCAGTAGCTTGTTAGAGCTTCAACATTAGTGACCGCTCAAATCAAAATAAGCCTCTTGTAGAAAATTATATACTGGCAAATGCATGTATACCTCATCAATATAAGATATGTAAGGACAAAAAACACATCACTTTCTAGTAACACAATAATGCAGCATTACTTGGACCAGTAACTGTAATATAATTACCGTTTTGGCATTTGTAATCCCTTACTTTAGTAAGTTTCTAGTTTCTAGGAGAAGAAATAAAATCACTGTATTACTGTAATAACTGAGTAATGCGCTACTTTTCAACCCTGGATACTAAGCAGCAAATCTTCCTGTTTGAGAAACTGGAAACAACAGTCACAATGCTTCATTTAAGCTTAACAACAATACAACAGAACTTTATTCAACTTCAGTCAAAGAGAGTAAAAAGGAGCTGTATGCAAGCAAGAAAATGCCAAATTCCCCCCTGTGTGTTTGATAAAATTTCATTCTATTTTATTACATCTTGCCAAAATCAAAAGTCCCACATCTCTCAAAGTGTGTTCAGATGAAGGTGACAAACGCGATTTAATCGGGAGTGGCGGCAGTAACTTGTATTACTCTACTGGATCTTATTGTCCTTGATCACCTTGTTTGCCACATCTTGTGATCTGTATCACGTGTATCACGAGATTCGATTCGCCCGTCGAAAATCACACCTAATCTCGTCTTTGGAGTGAATTTGTATGTTATCCTGTAGAGCAATTTTGTGAAATCACTTTCTGTGTAAACACACCTTCATGAATGCTATATGAATGTGTAAGTGGAGTTTATGAGAAAATATGGACGGGCAGACTAACCTGGACAGTCCTTCACAGGGGGCAGGGGTTTGCAGATGTTGATGTAAAAGCTTCGCGATTTGACCGCATCTGTATCCATGGCAATCCAGGGGCTGTCATCTGCATCTCGGATCAGGTGACTCAGGTCGTACTCATTACCGTGGGAGTCTTCCAGTAGCAGAAAAGTGCATAGCAGGAAATGAAAATGTGCCGAGAAGTAC
>JAQLOL010000010.1:23860416-23882896 GCA_029783665.1 Naso thynnoides | reverse complement strand
TTTGAAAAATATTTTTATTTAAAAATATACGTTTAAAATATTAAAAAAAAAAAAAAAAAATTATGAGCTCATGCTCAGCTGTTCATACTATTCTTCTAGCTGTTACAGACCTTCTCATATATGTACTTCATCTGGCAGACAGACGCATGGCGGTCGCAGCCTTGAACAGGGATGATGGGCCGACATATGTTGATGTAGTATTTCTTTAGGTTCGTGGTGTCAGACAGATCCATAGCCTGCCAGTTGCTGCTGGAGGTGGAGCGTGACAAGCTGGAGGCAGAAAAAGGTAAAAATTTGAACAAGAGTGTTGTGGGTGGTTTTACAATTCCCAAAAAACATCATGGTTGCTTAGTGAATTGACACACCGTAGATCAATATGTATTTAAAGCATTACCTGGATAAGTCGTACTGGTCAAGAGAGTGAGGATCTGTTACCAAACAGTCATGAGGCCTTTCAGGACAGGCGTAGGATGTGTACCAGCGGAAGTTATACGTGTAATTGTCCTCAGCCTGGTTCAGAAAATTAAAACAAGATTAAGCTTTAAAGATGAAAACAGCTTTTAAGGATAGTGTAGAAAACATCCAGAGTCAGTAGCATTTTCCTAAAAAACAAAATACATATTTATACAAAATTAATCTTGCTTAATCATCACTTATGGGTCCCTAGACACGTGTGGTGGTAACTGCGTCAGTACAGTCCCACCCTCTGCCTGTATCTTGATGGTTTGGCTTAGTCGGGACATTTCTTGGTGGGGAGGACAGCATGCAGGTGAGGTTGGGAGTGGTTAAACATAGTGACCAGACACCGTACAGACGGAAGAAAATTACAGATTTGAACGGAGCGGCAAAGAAAAGGAAATATAACCCTAGTGAGATGAAACAACAAACAGATAAAGCTCATTCAAGGAGGAGAGTGAATCTCGGTTGGCTTTTAGTTGCTTTTAAACAGTGAAGAGGCTGGGGATGAAGAGCGAGGCAGAGTTGGCCTGCTTTCTGCTAAATAGGGAGGTGCCAAACAACACAAACACTTCTGGTTGTGTTGAGTTAGGAGGAGGGGCCCAATTTGTGTTTACAAGCTGTAACAAACAATGCTACTGACTCTACCTTTAAATAAAGTGACCATAAAGAAAATGTCCATAAGTTTAGACACATATTGCAACAATACAAACAAATACACACTCAGAGACACGGTTTTAACAATGAGAGGAAAGAGGAAGGGTGGAGTGTACCTGGAATTCAGGTTTTCCAGCTCCGGCTTCCGGGTCGCAGAGGAAGGATATGATTGTGGATCTGAGTGTATGTTCTTTGTTGTTGTACTGGGAGCCATTACTGTAGGTTAACTGGATCAGGCCGTCGTAGTAGGATAAGCGCGAGTTTGCTTGCCCGAGACTCCAAGAGCTAAAGGGCAGGGAGGAAAAAAATCATTCAAGAATACAGTTATCAAATCATCTGTGTAGTTGATGTAAATTCACATTTCTCCTCTATGCACACAAGACAGACATGCACGTACAGTATAAAGTTGTGCTTATAAAGACATTAATGTGTGTGTGTCCATCTGTGGCTCCAGCTCACCTCTTTTCGACCTGACAGGCTCCGGCCGTTTCAGGACAGTTGGCAGCTTTGACACTACCGCAGACGTTGATGTAGTAGTCGTAGTTGCCACTGGTCAGGTTGTAGAAGCTGCCGCTGGCTTTGGAGAGAGGCGACAAATCGAAAGAGAGATCTGTGGAGAGAAAGAGGTCACATTAGAATCAAAGCAGACTCAGCAAAGTAAGATGCAACTCTCATCTCATTTTGTCTGATGTGATAAATGCAGTGGGACAGTTCATGCACCAACAGCTAGATGGCAGCACATGCAGCCTTTTTAATGATTCACATGTGAGCTCCACAATTGTCATGTGACAAAAAGGTGAGATTAATACAGGCTACAATGACTGAGTTGAGGAAGCCTCTTACACAGTTGGTGAAATATCTAAACAAAGTTCAGTCCTGGCTCAACTTTCTCCAAGTGTAATTGTTGTTTTTCTAACTAAAAGAGGAATTAAAGTTTTAAGGAAGGATTTAGGAAAGTTAAGTTTGAAAGAAAACTTTGTAAAGTTTGGCACCTAGTTCCCTCACAACTAAAATCTTGAGGTTAAATCAGTTAGACTTTACCATTTACACTTTGGCCACTCCCAGTGTTGTCTATGAGCTACTTCAACTGACAAAAAGACTGTGACAAAGATATCGGGCTATCTCACCCCTGGGACACACAGGATGCATGAGCGGCACATGTTCAAGACATTACAGCTTGCTTTTCTTATTCTGGCGTCCATTAAAGCTGCTTCGAGCAGCCACACTAGCAGTGTGACTGGCGTGAGCAGTATGAGTCAAGTCAGCACAGGTCAAGTGTGGATGTTGCACTGCATCATCTAGAGATCCGGAACCTTGCCAATTTTTATTGCGACACACGCATGGTTCCAGGAAAAAATTGTGTAAAAGACAGGGCTGGCTGTCGCAGGACGCTTGAATGTGTGAACAGAAACACGCGAAATGCAAGGCCATGCACACACGCCACTCACGCATCTTGTGTGGCCCATTTTTTATGGATCCTACATACCAAACCGACAACACAGAACTAGCTGACAAAGATCTGTTGCTTTGTCATGTTGTTTCTGCTGCTGTCAGTCCAAAAAGTGGGACTGCTCACACCGCAAGGACAACAGCTGGTGACAAACAGGCTGGTACATGCTGCACCTGCGCCAAGGGAAATCACTTTCCAATGATAGGCAAACCAATGTTATGATTAAACAGTAGGCCCATTCTGCCTAATACAGTCACTTTTAACCTGATAAAATGTTTGATAAGAAGTTACAAATAGCTCTAGCAAAGAGGCAAAGGAGAAAAATAAGGAAGAGCTGCACTAAATGTGTGTAATCACGGAAACTACAGCAACAGGCTCAGGGGGTTTTCCCACTCTGCTTGTCTTTTTTGTGCACTGGTCCTCTTAACTGAACAGCCAATCGGAGTGCTTTCTACATGTTGAATTGACCGAGAGATGGAAACAAGCATGGAGCTGCTCCGACACCGTTTGTCATACCACACTTACCAGAGCCATAAACTCTCTCTGACAGCTCTGTCAAGTCCCAACCCTGGACCGTCAGCCTGCTGTGAAGGAGCCTTTAAACTTGAACTAACTTCAGCTCCATGCAGACTCTGTTGGGCGACTTCAGCGTTGGCTTTTCACTCTTACAGCTCCACCTGTGAGTGACTGAATGAGCTATTTGCGCTGACTCGTCCACTTACAAGAAACAACCCCCTGCTGAGTTGAATTTGTCTTTAACAATTATTCCTTAAATGACTGGCCTTTATTATGTGGCCTTGTTTTTCCTGCAGGACGAATGTTTCATAGGTGTGTTTACATGAGTAGAGATGGATGCACAGTGTGGATTCTCTCAGCTGATATTGATAATAATTTGCCTCTCGTGGCTGATGGACAACTGACTGTTTCTCATTTTTGTACTCTGGAAAAAGTTCAAACGTCTGTCCCAAACCAGGTCAATCAAACTCATGTGTTTGTGTCGTACCAGCCTGTGGATCCTCCACCTTGCAGTTGTCTCCCTTTGTCTTTGAGAGGACGCAGGCCGCGGCAGTGTACCACTCCAACTCGTACACACATCCATCAGACAAAATGCTGCGAAGGATAGGAGCGCTCTCCAGATCTCCTGCGAGAAGACAAGAGGATGAGCAGTGTATGAGGAGATCAAGTGTTTGAAATGTCTAAAAAAACAACAGCGTCACGACCAAAGAGAAGTAACAGACATATGTACCTGGTTTGCATTTGAGGGTCAGGATAGTTTGGATCCTCGTCTTTTTATTGCTGCAAAAGTGTCCGTCAGTGTACACCAGTCTGATGTCATTTCCGATTTGAGTCTTCTGTGGAGATGAGAGGAAGCTGCCCAGACTGATGGCTTGATTATCTTTGTCTGAAGCCGACACACAGAGGATTGATGAATAATGATGCATTTAGTAACAATTTCACAACTCATGACATCCATTCAATCTCATAAAACTACAACAATGCACATCTTTGAGAAGACTCTTACCCACGGCACAGATGGAGGCATTCATCGGGCAGCCAGCAGCAGCTCCGGACTGGAGGACTTTGTGACAGACGTTCAGGTAGAAACGCGAGTCCGACTTCGGGGACTGAGCATCGACGGCCTCCCAGTTCTCACTGACACCTGAAGCCGCACAGACATACATAGTAAGGGGATAGTTAAGCAGCAGGTGTTTAGGAACAAAATCTAGCATTGAAATGTTTTATCCTGACTAAATAATGTCAAAACCATCAGTATTTATCAAATGAATAAGTGGGGCCCCTCCTATACATCTGTTTGCCGATATCAGCCCATATTAGCCTATTGCATATAAATTTGTATCAGCATATTTGTTCTCCAGTATGCGTCAATATTGAAACTTTTTTTCAAGCAGTGATTTTGAAAGGTGTAATTAAGAAGTTTGTCCAGCAGAGGGCAGTTCGTTATTTCATTGGTATTAAGTGTTTACTCTTAAGTGCACTGATGTTTGAAATATAGTTTGTTAAAATGTAGGATATCCTGCCTCTGTTACATATCTTGTCACAAGTATTTGATAACCACTTTCCATATCAGACTTTTCTTGATAGGCCCCAAAAATCTCATATTCGTTAGGGTCCTAAGTTTAATTGCTGTTCAAAGCGTTTTTCTTGTTTTCGTTCAAAACTGAGTAAGCCAAAATTATTTTCACTAATCTAGACTGAAACAGCGGACACCAGTTGTACCAAAGATGCATTAAAAAAAGTTAAATCCCACCCTGTGAACTGAGCTAGAAAAACTCACCAGGGTATCTTGTGAGGGGTGAGAGGTCGTAGTGTTTGCCGTCATCTCTGACTCGACACAGTATGTCCTCCTTCTCCTTGACGCAGGCGTACGCCGTCTCCCAGTCGAAGTAATAAGTGCAGTCTGTCTCTCCTGCGAAAACTGGATCCCCGCGCCCACCATGAGCTGCAGAAAATAAGAAAAATTATAAATTAAGGGTGAATTAATTTGTAGTTTCAATTACTCTTCCTGGCCAACAAACATGAAACAACCTTGAAATCATACAAGGTGAGAGAGAAAATGCACAAGTAATGTGAGTAATTGAATAAAAGAAGTTGTACATTAACAAAGGATGTTTTGCACAGGTTAATTACTAAAGAAATAGCATTCCATTCATTTTTCTTATTGCGACCTGTAAATGCAGTGTTCCTGTGGCTCAATTAGTGTAATGCAAAAATATCAAGAGATTAAATTAATGACTTTCCTGATATTAATATTAATTGCAGTAGGAAATTATGCATCAAGCAGTCATGCATTTAAAAAAAAAAAAATCTTGCACAAAATTTATAGAAGCAAGATCATCTCGTGGCAGCAGTGTGCCTGACTGTCTGCCATGGCGTAATCCTTGACACTACCACTGGGTGGTGCCAAAGTGACAGAATGTGAAAGTTACACATAAAAGGGGAAAATTAACTTCTCACATGCGTTTTTGTTGCACTCAAAGTTGATGATGGTCATTCTCTGGAAGCCGCTGGAACATCGGCTGCCATCTGGGTAGATCAGAGT
Source organism: Naso thynnoides (assembly GCA_029783665.1). NCBI lineage: Eukaryota > Metazoa > Chordata > Actinopteri > Acanthuriformes > Acanthuridae > Naso > Naso thynnoides. The sequence continues at coordinate 23,877,272 of JAQLOL010000010.1, read as the reverse complement.
CAGATCTCCATCTGAATAACTGACAATAAAAAATAAAAAAATAAAAACACACCCAGACAGGGAAAGGAGAGAAGTTGACAAAGGTTAGAAAATGTTACAATGTCCATGTTTAATAAGTTAGGACTTGGGTTACTACCTGAACTTTTCATGGATATATTCTGAGACTGATATGATGTTTCTCTACTATGTTCTCTTTACTGGATAACAGAGTTAAAATAACATAAAACTTTGTCCAGCCCAAAAGATGGAGGACTAATCACATGATTTTTAAAAAGACACATGAGATTGATTCTGAATTATGTTGCTAGTATTTGTGTAGAAGTTTCTCTGTTTGAGTTTCATGACATGCAACAACACACAATGAACAATATCCTTGCATAATAACGAGCGAACAGAAAGTTTTGGATGCCTCATGAATGAGGGGGCTGGCTGCCATCCGAAGCTGGGCAACCATGCGTGTTGACATGGTATCTGGTGTGCAGCACAGTCTGGTTCTACATCACTGCATTTTAGCTACAACATGTTCAGTTCTTCCTCCAGTTATATTAAAACAGGCTCTTAGCAGATTTTAACAGATACTTTTACAGCAACCATGAGGAAATCAGACCGTGCAGCTGCTCAGACTGCAAGACATCCTGTTGTCTAACACTGCGGAAATTCATCTGACTGTACAAGAGTCAGATTGTTGGATCACTTAGGCAAATAATCAGGCTTCTGCGTAATTTCCTAAAACTGCTCATCAGACAACCACCACCCAAGCAGAAGTTTGACCAAATTCAAACAATTACCAGGGAGGACCATATTCACACAGTATCTGCCTGACTTAACATGCCTTAGCACTTTTTAAGTCAGCGTTCATCCTTGCATAATCAAATCTACAAAGAATTTTTAATGATGGCAAACAGACTGAAGAAACTAACAGCTTGTAGACAGTTAAATATAAAATTTGCACATAAAAAGAAACAACTATGAGCTACAGGTCCAGGCTTCAGTATTAACAAAGCACAGCACATCAATTTGCATTTATTAAATTTCAATTCTCGACAACATAGTTATAGGACACACATTTCCTGCTGCAGGACATCTGTTTCATTTATTGCATTAATTTGTGATCAAACTAGGGCTGCACAATTGATCAAAGCACATTCGAAATCGCAATGCAGCCTACTGCTAGTTTTAAATTGCTGGGAGGCGCAATGTTTGGAAGGAGAAATGTGTGTGTCAAAATGCCAATTTAATTCGAATACTGCAGAGCTGCAGAGTTGTCCTGGCCAACACATCACATTCTACAGACTTAAGCAAACATCTTTGTTTGGTAAAGATCCCGGCAGAAATCACAGCATGATCATTTTAATAAGTTTTTCAATACAAATGAGACTAATGAAGTAAAAGCGATAATTTCTTCAATATCACAGGTCATATCGCAGCCGAAAACAATGGACAAATTAGGGATGTGAAGGTCAACATGTCGGAAGCATGAGTCAGCAAATCGATCCACTTTTTTTTGCGGCAGCGGTGGCAGCAGTTGTGGTGCTGAAAAGAAAGTGCAAGCAGCGCCTACTCTGCCGTACTCACAACAACTTTTGTCCAAATACTGACACCAAACAAACACAGGTAGGACACTGATAAAATGTTAACTACAGCTCGCACTCCACACGACTACTGTCAGAACGGCGCCACAGTTCAGTGACTGTTTAGCCATTTCATCCAGCTTTGTGTGGCACAGCTGTGTAGTACCGCAGTGAAGGCAGTTTTACGTTGGATATCTGATCCAGCAGTGAGCGTCAGTTTACTGTCGAATATCCAACCTGAAACTAACTTCACTATGATGCTCATGTTGAGGAAGTGCTGTGAATAACTGCAAACAGAAACATTTTTCTTTTGCTGGCCAGGAAAGAGAAACGCTGAAACATCTGTCTGCTGCTTGCCTCTTTAGGAAATCTAAACAAAAATAATTTTCCTTCATTCACATCCGAAAAAACACGTTATTGGAGCCATCTCTAACAACGTGCTCATACTGTAATGAGTGAAGCGGAGCACAGCGTTGGGGGGAGGTGGGCAGGGACAGCGCTGTGCGCTGGAAGGGAGAAGGTGAGTGCAAAGTCTAATCACTATTATGAAAAAAAAAAAAGCTCTCTGTTGGCAAGGATGTGACAGAGATGCACAGGTAGCTTAAAGCCAAGACGTGCAGTTTCTTGTACCCTGATTTTTCCATTTCCATTTTTAGAGTCGACATGAGTACGTGTCAAAAATTGACCGGCCACTGAGTCGACATATTGTTCACATCCCTAGTCCCAATTATCGCAATTTAATATTTTTTTCAAAATCACGGAGCTCTGCATCAAATTATTGAAATGTTGATTTGTGACCTTCAATACAACACATTGGAACAGAAATGCAAGCAGACATTTGCAAAGCCAGTAAACCGACTTAGAAATATAGGTTACACAACTTTGCTAACATTAGCATCATTAGTGACAGCGGTCGTACTTGGCCAGTCAAAAAGGGAAATCTTTTGAATGCAATGACGCCTCTAACTTTGAAATCCCTGTTCAATGCTTCCTGTCCCAACTGCTTTTCAGTAAAAACAAAGTATCCGTTAAAAATGTTTGCCCACACTGGCTTTCATTCACACATTAATTACCGTAGCGTCTGATTGTGGTATCTTCCCGCCACCTTCTTCACGTCTCCGGACTTCTTCACCTGACAGGAGGATATTAATTTGTCGTTGCCACATTCATTGGTTGGGATCCTGCCACACACGTTCAAGTAGTAGACGTAGCTTTCATCACCGTCACTGGTGCCAGAATGGGCGTAGTATGCAAGATCTGTAGCTACAGACAGACACAAACAGAAAGTGGTATCAGGGAGGTTTAGGCTAACGTGTGGATGGACTAATTATGGATTAGCATCATTTTTAGGGGCTGGGCAGGCAGTCCTGCCCGAACCCTCTTGGTTTTCTTAATCTTCTTTTTCTTCTTCCTCTGAGGAAACTTCCCATGCATGAAATAAACCAACTTTGGCACATAGGTCCAGTCTCATGCCAAACTTCATCAGCAGCAAACACAAGCCAATAGTCCTAATGGAGGCACAATAGTGACTGTCTAAATTTAAAAATTTTAAAAATTCATAATAAATCATCTGTACATGCTACAGCTACGGAATTTACACCAAAATGGAGGTCCAATTGTGAAGCAACTTTTGTACTACTAACTTTAGTGGTACAAATTACCAAGTCCATCACTCTGTTTTTTGTTTTGGTTTTTTTTTTTTCAGAAACTGTAAAACTAATTAAACCTATCTTCTCCCACATTGTTTGCTCAATCGACACCAAACTTGCTACAGGGCATTGTCAGTCTGTCCTACACAAACAATCAATTTTATCTCAAAACCTTTTTTTTGGACAATATTTTGAATTCTGTCCTCATGTGAACCATTGCAGTCAATAAGAAATGAGTGAGGCGACCCTTCCCCTTCTGCCTGTAGTGGCTCAGCAGGCCTCGGCCTGCAGGAGCTGCCATCAGGGAAGGTCGTTAAGATAATGTGGTGCCACCTGTGTAGGCTCCTCCAAGGCTACAAATACCTGCCTGCTTTCACCGTCTCCCTGTCTCTCTCCTAGGATCAACATCTCCCAGATTGCTTTCTGTCCTCTCCGCACAATTCTCCATAGGTTCATTGAGCTTAGCTGTTACACTTAATGCATAGTTTGTCTTTTGTGGTTTCTGTAGCCCACTAGTTTTACTTTGGGATTATTCACTTATGTTTGTCACCCTGTAGTTGATGTTTGAAATCTGCTACAAGTGGCCATGGGGAAGCCATCTACGGTTTCACGTCTGGCAGATAACTCAGTGAGATAATTACTTGCCCGTAGTGTCTGAGCTGGAGAGGTCAAGACCCTGTTGATGCAGAGTGAGCATGTTAATGCTTATTCAGGCATTCTGTTACGAGAATTAGATATACACGACTATGTCATATGTCTCCTTATTTTTCATCTTCTTCCTTTTCCTCCTCTTTCCTCTTCCTCCTCAAAATGCCTGGGCTCGACTCAACGCTGCACAGCAGCTATAAATTTATTGTTAGTCTGTGTGAACCATATTAGATTAGGAATAAGAGTAACATTGAGGATGAAACATTTCTATTTAACTGATTTTTTTTCACATTTTAATTCAATTTTATTACTTAATATTGCGCCAATACGGTTACTTATTTTAAATATTCATATGTGCAATACTTGATATATTATAAATAGCTATGATACAAGTAATATATAAAACTTGTATTATAGCTAGATGATACAGTGCTTCTGGTTAGGCAATAAACCGTGGCCTACATCACGGTACACACAGTGGAAAAGGCTTTTTCTAACTCTAACAATGAGCTGGCAAAAATCAGGAAGGTCAGTTAGATTTCCTCAGAAAGCTACTTCCTCTAACTGCGATATAAAAAGGCACTATGAGCTAATAATTATTGCAGTCTAAATACGTGGTTATGAAAAATTCTAAAGCAGAAGAGAGGAACGTTTGAGCTTCATGTCAATTTGAAAAGCGCATTTTAAATACATTTCTGCATAGCTTTATGTTCTTACACCTGGTTGGCTGGGATAACACAGTCCTACTTTCGTGTCAGTAAGAAGAAACACCTTCATGTGTGCTCGTGTTTTCTGCCCTGTCAGAGCCCCTTTAAAGGATTAAGGACATACTAGTAAAGTTACAGCATTTAATGACGTCCGTCCAGGGATTAATTCCTGCATAAAAACATGAGGTCAGATAATGGGTCTCAAAAGTCTAAGTGACCATTTTGTTTTCTTTTTAAAAGGATCGCATTAGTCAACTTTTGACCTCTCAACAGTGTCAGAGATTGTGCCTATTTGCTACAAATATTGTTAAAATCTGACCATGTGTTTACTTTAGTAGATTTCAGACTGCATTTCTAAACACCATTCAATGCCATTCATGTTGAAACTGTATATAAACACAATAGCACACATGACAGTTGCTAGCTATAGATAATTCATTCTTCTTAGGAGAAGATCTGACTTTATCTGGTCAGAAATCGCTCAGCAAGAGAGACAGGGGGGCCAGGAGCTGTTCAGACGCAAGTTATTACACCTAAAAAAATAGTTCCTTACAAGTGCTGCCTTCCTAGCTCGAATATTAGTGTGAAAAAGGATTCTGACACAGACGTTCTTTGTAACTAGTGTTGCCGCACATTTTCAGCCACTTTGTCACGATTATTAAGTATGGGCAAAATGTTAAATTGTGGGCGAAAATACAGAGGAACTAGTTGTCTTGGCGTAGTGACACAGTGCCTTGGACATACCACGATTACACTGAAAATGACAAAAATATTATTATTCATAGCGTGCACAGGTTACTTGCACAATTACCATGCTATGAAATATTATTTTGATGGAGTGTGTTGGAGACATTTGAATGTGTTTTTGAGGGCTTTGAACGGCGGTTATGGTGTCTCCTTTATTACTTCCATTTAACACGCGAAACTGACCACACAGGGCAGGTATCAAGCAAACTATAAAACGCACAAAGAGGGGACATTCATCTCTGTTCCTGTCTCACACAGGGACTTTAGATGGATTGGCTACATTGTCAAAAAAGTGCAGTTTTCCTTTAAGGAAAGTTCCTTTGACCTTCAGTGGACAACCAACAAATTTGCTTGTTGTTTTTAGAATTTATTTTTTCCACTCTGACACTGAACAACTATCTTTTCCCCTCCAGTGCCTCCAGTTTTTGATTAGTAAATTAACATCGTTTGAGATAAAATCCCTTAAGAGGAAACAAATTAACTTCTGTGGCTGCTGCACCACTATAAATCAGCATGCTACTGGATTTAAGTGTTCTTTGTGGACAAGTTAGCCGTATGAAATATCTTGCTTTGTTAAATGAGAAGACAAAATTTTCATCCTCCATTTCTGCAGTCTTGCTAAAAGAAAATATCCAGACTGAAAAAAAAGTGTGTTTCAAAATAAAAGTAGGCAGAAACTACTTACAGCTCAAGGTGAGTGGCGTCAGGTCTATGGACATGTCATGCTGTTCACTCGTCAGTTTGCAGGTATGGCTCTCAAGATAGTCTCTGTGACAGGCATACTCAGTCACCCAGTTCACCTCGTAACGACAGTTTAGCTCTGCTGTCATTTTAGGAATGCTGCCCTGTGGAGCCACGTGACACTTTCAGAAAGGCAGGAATTCTTGCAAATATATTAGAAAAGCATGAAAAAGCTAAAATTAAAGAAAGAGGTATAATTGTAGATTTGCAGGTGAATAAATGAACTGAATAAACGTGTCAACACTAACTTTGCTGTGTGTATAAACTGTAAATTTGTGTGTGCTCAACCTACCGAATGTCTGCTGGATGGACAGATGAACGTGATGGTGACAGCAGGAGTGTGTCCGTTGCAGCTTTCTGGAGCGGACGAACCCCCACTGACCTCATAATGTAACCTCAATCTGTAGAGGACAAGAGACAAGAAGCAAGTAAATATGAGTTCATTTCCGACTACTATTCAGGTAACTCTTAATCCAAAGCTATGAAATTGAAGATCTGCCGCCAGAAATTTCACACTATTTCAAACGGATGGAGGGTCACATGATGGGTTAGAGTGTCTACTTCAGCACTGATCAAGGAGTTACCTATCATTGGACACCAGCTCTAGCGGGTTGGTAGGAGAGCCCATGTTGAAGGAGCCATGACGGGTGACCAGACAGGCCGCAGAGTCTTCCGGACAGGATTTGTCTGGTCGGTCTAAAAGGGGATGAGGAAGAATTTAAGACCATGGGGGAAAAAAATTGTATTTCTAGGAAATTTTCCAATCATCCATTAATCTCTCCACCCTTTCTTGGGTACTCACTGAGGCTTCTGCAGATGTTGATGTAGAAGTCGATGCTGTCGTCGCCGTCGTCCACTAGGTAACCATCGCTCACTTTGATCAGAGGGCTGAGGTCGTGCTTCTTACCATCTGAGTCAAACACGTAACATGGCACCTGGACAGACAGGAAGTGGCTTCACACTGCAGTTCTGAACTATTTTCATAATGACTGCAAGTTTTATTTGCTAGGCCAGAGGTCCCACAACATGATGATATCACCATAATTGAGTCTCAATATGACATTATGGCAATATTGTGATTTTTTTTCACCCTTTTCAACTTCAAATCATTTTCCTAAAGTAAAACTTTGTCACATCATCTATTTCACCTAATTAGATAAAGTTTTCAGTCTATACATCTCACCTTAATTTTTTATTACCTCACCTGACAATGAATACTTTGCACCACTAGTGGACTGAAAAATCAATTGATTTTTATTACTTTATTATCCAAACAGTGGAGTTTATGTTTTTAGCATTAATTAAGAAATCATGTTTAAAAAAACAACAACATTTGGTGTCCATAAATCAATATATCATCACACAAATGTGATGATTGAGCAACATGTACATTTTGCAATCACAGCCCTTGCTCACACACACACCCTGAAATGCTTTTCATTCATTGGCTGGACTGGATGAAAGGGGGTTGGGTTTGTGTGTGGCTGCGATCATTAGGAGAGTTAAAAAGGAACACCTGTGAAGTGACAAAGCCGTGTAGCAGCATTGGAGCAGTAGCGGTCGGGGCCTAACACATCTCAGACTGCCGGGGTTTTCAGTAAGCCCCGCATCCTAACTCCTGCTTTCGGCCCAGCCTAACACTTACCCACCATCTACATACAGGCCCAGCCGGGTACGTTACACAAAATATTGGGATATTATGGAGTATCGATTTTTTCCTCCACCTCTAGTATTTATGGAAGGAAATTGAGGAATATGTAAAAATAAAGAAAGGCCTATACATTATAGTTATGTATGCTTCATTCATAGTGTTATTGCTGGAATTCTAAACATCTCAATGTCTCATATCACAAAGTTATTGAGTGTTGTGTGGATTGGACAGGTAGGTATTTCAAATTATTTGAAGTTGTTTTAATATGCGAGTTTCTATCTGAAAAAACCCAGAAAAGAACGCAGATGGAGCAGATTACATCAAGCTTTTAAGGACCAGCAGATTTCTGTCATTGTGCTCTAACTGAAGTGGAATTTTTATTTGTTGAATTAACCAAAAACTGTTTGACCAAAGCACAGAATATAAAAGATTTTCAAAGTAGATGAAACACAAAGGAGCAAAAGCCTTTATGATTTGATTTATCATCTGACTGACACATATATGGTCCTGCTGCTGTTTTGCGACAGATATCTCCTGCTAAAAGCAAGTTTAATTCATTTCACACATTTTTTTTCATTTATTCCATGTTTAGCACACATTAACAGTTTCACTGTGACAACATGTGACATGTCCAGTTCCTCTTAAACACCTACAGCTTCTTCACAAATCACACCTTCACGGAGATTGCGTCAGTTTTTTGTTCAGCACACACGTCAGATGTTCCACCACATACCTCTTTGTTTGGTTTGAATTTGTCATTCCTGCAGGCAGCGTAGGTCTTCCACTCAAAGTAATGCACACATTGAGAGACAGCAATGAATTCAGGGGTCCCCTGCAGCCCACAAACACAGAAACATGAGTAAGATTGAGAGCTTCATGTTGAGATGGGTGAGTAACATATTGAAGAGTTCTGCGATATGCAGAGAAAAGGCCAAAGAACAAAGCAGTGCATGGCGGCTACATAACACATCACAAATTGCAGGTTTAGCTGAAGGCTACGCAACACAGTGTGCTGCTGCTGCTGCTGCTGCTGCTGCTGCTGCTGCTGCTGCTGTTGACGATTCACCGCTTGCTCACAGGTGTCAATAGAACACTTGGAGCAGAGAGTGATTTTCTTTCATTCACATTTTAACTGTTGTTACAAGGAGACAAAAACAAGCCACTTTTTCCGTCACTGGCCAACTTTTTTTTCTCTTTTCGTCTGTCACAAGGCACATCTCTTACCCTACTTCAGAGATTTTTTGTTGTCACAAAACTTTGGCTGAAGTGAGTCACTGATTTGTGCTGACTCTGACGGTCCACTTAAACTCTCTCAAAACAGTTTCCCTTCGATTAGTAACCATCCTCCTGGAGGGGAAACACATTTTCTGCATTAACTAGCTAGCAAACAAATGAGTAATTAATTTTTTTTTCCTGTAAGTGTTGAAAGTATCTAAACACCAACTTTATAATTTCAGTGGCACAGTTGTATTAAGGCAAGTTTTGTCATTATGATCTGCATTTGGCTCTGATCGCTTTGTCTTAACGTCTTGTTGAACCCGTTTTTGGGAGGTTTCATAAAAGCTGTTTCATTTCTTCACTTCCCACTTGGTGAACTGAAAACCGAGCGCTGCTCATCTTTTGTCGAAACACGAACCTCGTCTTCGTGACTTGACAGGAAATTACACTTTAATGTCAACCCATCACTCAGCCACTCCTGCAAACCACAGACACACTACTGACACATGTGCACAGAAACATACTGCAGGTTACTGTCATTGTCCTACATTATTTTACCCAGAGTTTCATTTCCACGCTGATTCTGTTTTCCAGAAAACGCAATTTAAGTTTTTATCTTTTATTCTTTTGTGATTACCTCTTTACTGAACCTTTATCAAGGGCACACGAGTGCATTCATTCAAACAGCAGCAACAGGCAACAAGCTGACTGGCATAAACAAAAGACAAGACGAGGACATAATCTAGGGAAGAAAACAAAAGTAAACAAATTTTTTAAAAGACATATAAAAAAAAAGGCTGCTTTGAAACTAATTCAAGTTAGCAATATCACTGAAATACATTTGAGTGCCTGTCAAACTATAAAAGGGGGGTAAGCATTTGCTCTCATTAGGGGCCACTAGTATGCTGAGGAAATCTCTCCCACTTGAAATCAAAATCCTCCATCCTACCAAGTTTATATGCAAACACCTTGGCAAGCAGATTATACCAGTGTGATGGGGCGTGAGCTGACTATCACTGTTGGACAATGGTCTCCTATCCACCATAATGGCAGTCTGTACCCACTCTTTACTTACAGAGGAATTTACTTCTTTCAAAGTGTAAGGGTCACCCAACAGAAATAAGCTAAAGCAAAAAGGAAGGTCATGCCCAACAACTTTCTGAATACCATCATGAGCAGATGTCCAAAAGTCTTGTGCTTTTGGGCACGACCACAACACATGAGTCAGTGTACCCTCATCAGGGCACTTCTGACATTCAGGGTCACTTTTAAGTTTAAACTTACAGTCTAAATGGTGTCCAACATATTCTATTAATTATCTTAAACTGAAATAAGTTACTGCAAATATCACGTGACCTACACTTTGTATTACATATGATGTAAAGCCATTCCTTTTCTGAAAATGTTTACGTTTTTATCTTTTATATAGTATCAGAGAAAGAGAAGACACATTTCGCTTTCAACTCACTGAAATGATGAGTCAAATGAAAGCTCAAAAAATTTTACGAGAGGTTTAATCAACATAACAAAGTAGAGTTTCCAAACTCTTGCACAGATGTGCAAGTGCATGTTAATGCATAAGCAAATTTTAGAATTTTGCATGCTTGCAAGATGTTCAAAGTCTCAGCGATTACTGGCAACAGACTGCTATGAGCTTGGTCAAAAGCACTGACAGGAGAATTAATCTGCTTCTCTAACCTTCAGGCCACCACTGCCGCTCATGTGTTGGACTAAACGGCTCCTAAAAAAGCACAACTCGTGTGTAAATAAACTGTGTGTGTTAGAGTCTTACCATGGTTTTCCCACACTGGAAGCTGATGCTGGTCTGAATGTTGTTGTTGCTCCCAGGACATTTTTGCGTGCTGTTGAAATCCAGCACGGTGCCAGTGAGCTTCTGCAGGGAAAGATCACCTGCAAATAAACAGATACGATTACACACTTAATTTACATTTACATGTTTACCAAGGAGTGTTATGTTAACCCTAAGCCCTGTAGTTTACACATACATGTGCATTATTACACTCATGTTAAATATGGCATTTCCTCATATAAAACTGGGTCTCATTTAATGGCTGGGACACTGTAACTTTTTTGAGTATAAGTTCTATATTTACTAAGAAAATTCATTGTTTGTAACTGCTACACGCACATTATCATGCAGCAATTTTTTTGTGTGCAACAGGAAAAGAAGTGGAAGAATTTGTTCATGCCATGCCAGGTAAGCAATACGTACAATAAATTTAGAAACAATTCCATTTCTAAAAATTGAAATGACTAATTTTAAGTGTAAATGACGCCATTTAGTCACTGTGCATGTAAGTCGAAGTTAACGTCCCTCTTAACTTTGTAGTGTTACCAGCGTAAAGTAGTGCATAAACTTCAACAGAGATAAAAGGATGAGATTTGGACACAAGAACTATTTACATATAAAACAGAAGGTATTAAAATATAAACCTGTCTCCAATACAAGCCTGAAACATACAAAAAACTTGCTGTATCTGACTTTTACCAACGGTTATGGTGCTTGGCAACATATGTTGTTAAGATTATGATTATGTAATGACAACATTTATCACACAAATATTAGTGTCCAAAAAAAGGAAAGGGTGTGCATGAATGTGGACTAAGAGTTTGTCACATACACACACAAGCTTTCATTCTCAAGACTCCTTGAATAATTTCTTAACTCACCAACCTCTCCTGACCCACTGCTCTGTAAACACAAGCTGAACCTCTGTACCATAATAATTGACCCTGCAGTCTGTACAGAGTCTTCATTTATCATGTGAACAGAAACACGGAGCAGTGGGAAATGCATTTAAGGCTGGAACAGTTAAATAAACCCACAGCAGGTCAGCTGAGTCAAACATGGTGAGAGTAACTAATGTCTGTAAAAGTGTTGCCAAGTTTAAAGCCGTGACAAGCTGCAGTTCAACTGCTGGGTCGACAATCAACACAGATAACACTGAATAATCAGTTACCAGAAGCTTCAACACCCGCAGAACAGTGAAACTGCCTAAACACACACTTGAACAGTGGTTTGAATGTTGTTCTATACTTGTAAAGCGTTGCAACAACAATCCCCTTTGTAATGATGTTGTGTTTACTTACTGCCTCATTCTAATCCACCTGTTTATGTTCTGTTCACATTTCGCTTTCTTTTATAAATGTCGTCTGATCTTTCCGTGAGGTCAGTCTAAGAAGAGAGAGAAACTTGTATGTGTTTTTGAAGTGTCTGCGTGTGTGTGTGTGTGTATGTGTGTACATACTGGTTCTTGTTACCTATTTGGCTCCTTTTCTGGCATAAATATTAACTGTATGAGGACCAACAGTCCTCATGGGGACCAAAGACCGGTCCTAATGCAGCATGACTTGGTTTCTGAGGTCCTGGTTAAATCTAGGAGTAAGGTATGAAATGAGGTTGGTTTAAGGTTAAGCTAAGGTATAAACTGGTTAAGGTTAGGCATTCAGTTTTGATGGTTACGGTAAGGGGCTAGAAAGTGCATTATATCAATGAGTGTCCTCATAAGTATAGCTTTGCAAATGTGTGTGTGTGTGTGTGTGTGTGTGTGTGTGTGTGTGTGTGTGTGTGTGTGTGTTTGTACTGCTATCTTCGTGAGGACCATCATGGGTCATTAACCTTACGAGTGAGGACAATTTTGGAAAGTGAGGACATTTAGGCCGGTCCTCACAAGATTTTCACTGTAATGGCCTCCAGAGGCTGCAAACATGCTTCTGTCAAAGTTTTAGAGAGGTCCTCAGAAATATGCAAAACTGAGAAAAAATACACATTCCTCGTGTGTGTACTCAGTCTAAATACACGCACTTTACGCTCTCTACCGCCCCCCATAGGTCATTTTTAATTATTGCACCAGAAGGTCTTAAATTAAAGAAATGACAGTTTCAAGGTGTTCTAAGGTAAAATAAAATACAGTATGTGGAATTTGACTTTTGTTTTGGATTTTTATGACATTTAAAATTTAGTGATTCTTTGTTTTAGGTTATTATTTGTCATTACATTAAATTCACAGTGAAAGGGTTTATAGATCCTGTCTGAAATCTACTTACTTATATGCTTTTCTATTTTTTAAGCTTGAACTTACCCCCTTCTTCATAAAACTAACTTGTGAGTTATATCTATGATGTTACAGCTTGCAAGAACAGATATTAATAGTATTTCAGTCTTCATTTTACCACAAGAGAAGTGCACATTTAACTTCAGTCGGCAGCACACAGTGCTCATGTTAGCCATAGTTAATGTTTCACATCCTGATAGACTTAAGTGGGAGAACTGAGACCACTTCACCTAAGACTCAAGGATGAATTGATTAGATTTTCATAGGTCAGAGGTAACTCATGAATGTGATGTATCAGAAATGGTTTGAGGGAATTTCTTCAAATCTGAAATGAATGTCTACTCAGACCCAAGGATGAATTGAACAGATTTGGGTGGTCAGGGGTCAAAAGTCAAGGTCACTGTGACCCCACAGAAAACATATTTGGCTACTGCTCAGTAATTAATGTGATAAGTCTGACAAAGACTGAAGTGATGACATTCCATATCCAAAAGGTCAAAGGTCAACTTAACTATGACAAAATATTTTGAAAAAACAAACAAAACAGTTTTTCAGTTTTTCAACACCACAGCTCAAGAACAAACAACTTGAGTAGTGTGCAGAGGCAGACAACTGTGTTGCTGTTATTCTAATTTATACAGTGACTGAACATTAATCCAATTAATTAAATTATATGGCAGCATATGCATAAAGTGTTTATGGGTGGTTTTAATTGCAGTACCTGACAACTACTTGAATATTTAAATATTACACATGCAAAACCTCTGCTTGCCAAGATAAGGTTACTAAGACTAATAATATAATACTTATAGTTAAGGACAGATATTGCACATGTAAACAGTCTTTTAGTGTATAAACTGTATGCATATCTTATGGTATTTTTGCAAATTGCACAGATAATTAAACTCAGATCCATCTATTGCATATAGCATTTCTATTATACTTTCTATAATTTATTTTTATAACATTTTATGTTGATTTATTTCATTTTTATGTTAGTGCATTTTACCCTTGCATGCTTTTTTTTTTCTCATGCTGTTGTATCAAATTGAATTTCCCCCTACAGGGGACCAATAAAGGTATAGCTCATTTGATCTAAACTTAGCTTAGTCCTCCCTTACTGTAACTAAAGCTCTTAAGCATACTTACATTTGAGAATACTTTGCACATTCTTGTTCTGATTGGAGGTGCAAGTCACCATTTCATTACATTATATTATATGATATGAAATGATATGATATGATATGATATTATTTTCTATCATATTATATTATGTTACATTATAAAACATTTTTGGACATAGACACAATATTTGTTGATATCATGATGAAGTCTGCCACAGAGCGATTTCAATTGTATCTGTTCAGGGGACTGCCATCTATGAGAGATATAATCTGCCCATATGACACAAGTACACAGTAGAGTTTACTTTAAACTGACCTCGTAAACAAACTGTAAACATGGCCTAATGCCAACAACATTTATCACAAGTGTAGAAGTGATAAAACAATTGTTTTTTGCTAGCTACCATGATTAGCTTAAGCCTATAGCATTTCACATTGAGAAAATTAGCCTAGCAGCTAGTAGACTTTTCCCTCTCCTCATAACTTAACAAATTACACATGCTACTTAAGGTTTTTCTTACTCACCACTTGTTTATGTCACCAAATCTCCTAAAAGGCACCAAAGTTGAATTTCAGTGTCCTGCATGCACTTTTTTTCGGCCTAATATTGTTGAAACTGAATAGCCGAGCAGTCTGTTGAACCAAGAGAGTAATTCTTTTCATCTCGAAATTTGCTTCCACAGTTTATGTGTTTATATGCTGGGGGATATATTAATGCAGATAAATATATTGATTCAGTGATCAATGTAAGTAAACACATGATTATATCATGCACAAAGTGCATGATATAATCTGCCCATATGACACAAGTACACAGTAGAGTTTACTTTAAACTGACCTCGTAAACACACTGTAAACATGGCCTAATGCCAACAACATTTACCACAAGTGTAGAAGTGATAAAACAATTGTTTTTTGCTAGCTACCATGATTAGCTTAAGCCTACAGCATTTCACATTGAGAAAATTAGCCTAGCAGCTAGCAGACATTTCCCTCTCCTCATAACTTGACAAATTACACATGCTACTTAAGATTTTTCTTACTCACCACTTGTTTATGTCACCAAATCTCCTAAAAGACACCAAAGTTGAATTTCAGCATCCTGCATGCACTTTTTTCGGCCTAATATTGTTGAAACTGAGTAGCCGAGCAGTCTGTTGAACCAGGTGTCCTGTTCAGCTGGTAGCCTTTCTTTTCTCCAAATTCTGAACTATTTCCACACTGCAGAGTAGTTAGGGAGTAAATATCTTTGTCATCTTGTTATTAGTTGCTCCTCTCTACCATCCTGGTGCTACACAGTTAGTTCAGAAAGGAAACTTGGAAAGACAGTGACAGGCATTGCAGGGACATTTCAAAATAAAGGCACATCTTGAAAATTATGACATGGATTGATGTGTTTACTTACATTGATCACTTAATCGATATATTTATCTGCATTAATATATCACCTACCTCTATTTCTGACAGCATAAAAACACACAAACTGTGGAAGCAAATTTCAAGATGAACAAAATTACTCTCTTGGTTCAATCACTAAACATGAACATAACTTCTTCGACTTATTTGGAATCAAGCTGGAGCAAAATAACTTGTAAACAGCAACATCATATTAATCACAGAATATGGTGGACAGCTTATATCTGACAGTGAGATTTTTTAAAACATAATATGGGGGTGGTAGAGAGATTAAAGAAGAAGCATAGGCTGCTAGGTTGTTAGCTGCACTCACACAACAAAGCTAATGAGACTTTCTGTGTTTTCTCCTTATTTTAGGCCTACTGTTTTAAACCATAGCAGTATTATAGATCTATGGAGGGCAGTGATAGTCTGTTGATCCACTGCTTCAGTTCAGAATTAAATACTGAATGTCAACTATTGTATGGACTGTGAAAAAAATATGGTTCAGACAATAAATGGTTCAGACATTCATCTTTTCTTGATAAATTGTAAAAAATCAGATGATCATATGCCTTTTCATCACCATATGCCAGTTCTGATTTTAATGAGTCCAGTCTACTGGCTATGACGAATAAAATAAAAATAAGTGCCCTTTCCATCAGCACCAGCTGTTGATTAGGCCATGGTCAGTTCTCACAAGCAAATCTTATCACAAGAAGAACTAGGATGGCAAACATGTCAAACATTAGACTTGGTGAACATCAGTATTTTAGTAAGTCTTACGTGTTTTACACTCATTTTATAAATGTAAAAGAGACAGTGACAAGATACCAATGATTACAGTGATCAACAACAAACCATAGCAAAACCTTTTCTTCCTTGCTTGGCTTTTCTTTTTCTTTTGTCACAACACCATCCAATGCTTAGTCACAAATTCCTTCTCTGCTCCGTTCCCTACCACGTACTAACTCTCCTGTCACTTCAGATTCAGCCACCTGGATCTGATCAACATCACCTGACTTCTCCACCTCTCTGCACCTGTTTCCACAATCATAGATCCAGATTGTCTGAATTATGTTTCACCCTCAGCTTCCCAGCACTTTTCCTCTTCACCTGCCTGATCCTGCCTGCATGATGCCCTGCCAGCCCAACTAACTGATCTCTCAGCATGGCCCACCTTTTAATAAATTTGCTCATTTGTATCAGCCTGTTTTTTGTTGTTTTTTGTTGTTTGGTTTTTTTAGATGGTTTTTTTTTTTTGGGGGTGGGGGGGTGCCTTTATATACAGGACAGCTGAAGAGAGGACAGGAAACAGGGCAGAGAGGG
>JAQLOL010000010.1:23823829-23844754 GCA_029783665.1 Naso thynnoides | reverse complement strand
ATTTTTATTCTTTGCTCTCTTTTTCTGTTCATGTCGCCTTTTTTCCTGAGCAGTTTAAACAAGAAATATACACAAATAAGAAAAAATAACAGTAAAATGGTAAAGAAAGTTTGACCAGAAGCTTTGCATGTCATGTTGATGTCTCTGTCATTGTGTAATGTAGAATACTGATTTAAAAAGCTGTACAGGATACTTTGCCTGTCTGTCTCTGTGGTGTGCTTGTGCAGTACATCTGCTGGTAACCGGATGGCACTGTGGTGTGTTTGAGTTTCATCAGATAAGTTTTGTTTTTGATTTGCTGGTCCAGCTGGCATCAAACTACGGACCAGTAACCATTTGCAGCCTACACGCACGCACGCACACACACATGCAGACGAAATTGTTCAGAAGCACGTAGCTCTGTAGGTGAGTCAAGTACTGACTTAAAGAAGTGGGAGTATATTTGTAAATGTTTTCACAGAGTTACGCCACAATGTGTTCAACCGCTTATAATCGCATCTGATAAGTCGAGAGCCTCCATTACAAAACAGGAAATAGCTTCAAGCTAATTTAAGTCAAAACAAAACTGCGGTGTGTCATTCCAGTCTTTCCAGGTAATCATAAACTCGAGGTTCCTGAACTGTTCAGTTAAACCATCTTCATTTTCAGTCTGTCACAGTACAGAAACACTTGTCCTCTGTAAAACTCATTCTGGGGTCAAAATGCAAAATGATATATCACTAATTTTTTTAAACAGTAAATAATTGAATCTCAACCTTTGCAGCTGGGGCATATTAAACATCAATACATTGTCAATGCTCTGCTCCTTATTAACCTAAGATGACTTTACTCTGATTACTGAGCTGAAATTTCAGCTAATTTATTATGAACATGCAGCAAACACTGCTATTTCTTTTATTTTTCCTAAAGAGATATGCTCAACTAGATTTTATAATGACAACTTAATGACAGAAAAAAAAACAGTTGAACTGATTTAGACATTAAGATTTAGAGATTGTTCTTGTTGTTTAACCTACACTCATTAATAAGAATGGGGATGACAGATGAAAGACAGTAAAAGACACACCTGGCATTACAACAAAATACAGCAAGAAAGATAAAATGTGAACCTGCTGTTTATCTGATAACCTGTTTCAAGTTCCACTAACATGGAATGGATTCTGTTCTGGTTTGCACACTTAATCTTGAACCATTCTGAGGTTTGCAACCAAAATTAAATTGGTGCGGAACCCAGAAAGTCTAGTTCTTACTGGAACCTAAAAATACCAGGTTTTCCTTGGGAACCAAAGTGGGCGGGTCAAGTTCAGGTCAACTTATATTGTGTTGGAGACATATCCCTGATCACCATAATTCTGACCAGAACTGGTGGAAATGCAGGCTTGTTTGCTAGATAGCACCAAGGTTCAAAGAATCCTAAACGGAATCAGTTCAAGCACCGGAGCCAGTTTGGTGGAAAAACACCCCGAGAGGAAGAAAAGGCAACTTTATCTTCGACCAGGACCCACACATTATATAACCAGCAGCTGCTGCTTTGTAATTGTGAAATAGCCTACACATTGTACTCTGTAGAATCTGAGATAAAAAAGCTGAGATAGGAAATACGTAAACGAAACCATGTCTTATTTTGCTGGGCGCTCCTTAGAGCCTTCAGAAGCACCCTGCTACTCTCAAGAGTTCTTTGGAAACCACCTGACACCTACAACTTTATGTCGTCTGCTCTGTACAAAACACAGCTGGCACATAACTGTTTAAGCATGCCAAGTTTCTGTAGCTGTCAAATGAGCTCTCTCTCTGTTAACAAGAAGCTATGACAATCATTTCCAGTATGACAAGCAGATGAATGACCAGATAAGAACAAGCAGCAACTTGTCCAGGTCTGTTCCAAAAGGGAAAACACAGTTAACAAATGGGAAATTATGTGCTGCACAAGCGTGTGAATCATCAAAACTTTTAAGACACCTTTTGTTCTCTCAGAAAATGGGAAAACAGCCAAATAAATGCATGTTATTTCCCAGCAGCAGTTGATATATTTTGAAGTTAAACATTCACATTCACAGACTCTCAGTTCTTGTACTGAAAATCTGAAGTGTTAACTCTAAGTATTGCTGAACAGCTAGCTTGTAATCCACTAAATGCAAATGGAAATGCAGCACTGGTGGTACCAGTTCTTCAACATGCAAGCTGTAAAAGTGGGCGGCATTCATGTCTTAAGGGAACACTGCAAGGAGTTTCTCTGAAATGCAGGATAGTAAAATATTATTAAGGCAAAACTGTGACACAAGTGTTACACAGCAAGTTCAAGACAGGGACGTTCACCTTAATCATGGCTGTGAGAAAGCAGTAATTGTGTGTGTATAGGCAGACAGACAAGTTGTGTTGTGAAATGGGCCAATGATGTCATGAGAAACACTCAAGCAGTTGGTTGAGCAACAGAGCAGCATAAAAGCTGCCAAACCAAAATGTTTGTGGATTAAAGGATGTGCAACTGCTGTTTAATCTTTCTCTATTTTTTAACTAGTGATCCAAACTTTAAAAGAAATAAACTTATTAAGTACTGCTGATGTTTGGACAGTGAGACACCTCTGTTTGAAAGAACACTACTGTTAAAAACTACTCAAATGCCTGAAAGAGACATGCTGGGTGATGCAAATTACAATAAGCAGGGTTTTTCTTACAACTTAGTTCAAGATGAGCAGACACAAAACTATGCTGCTCATCACTTAAAGCAGGCGATGGGCAGTTTGTTTTTGGTGTTATTAGGCAAAAATTTTATTAGCACGTTTCAGCATATTGTAATTCCGGTGGTCTGAAAGAATACTAGACTTTTAAGATACTAGTTAACTACGCTCTGTGCTGCACTTCTTAGTGACAGTTGACGCAGCTACAAGCTGATTGGCAGTTGAAACAAGTGGCATGTCTCACGTTCAAAAACTGGCCTCTGGCAACTTGACAAGCTGTGTTGCAGGTGACACCGTCAGCCAGCCTAAGTCGAGCTGAGATGTACCACTTTACGCCACTGCAACTTTCCATGCAATCCTAAGTCTCATTGTGAATTTTTGGTATAAACTGGCCTTAACGGAGAGTGTCATCAATTGAAATGAACGCTAGCTGCAGCAAGAACAGGAAGGGGAGGGTGCAGTTGTTTGCTACAGTTGCTTTATGCTACAGCTAGCTTAATTTCCAGGTGTTGCCTACCCCAGCTTTAAACAAAATCTCAGAAAAGCAGCCACATCAGCAGATGCAAGACATTAGTTCACTGGGGACTTCGTGGCTGTATGTGCAGAGTCACAATTTCTGTTGGAAAAAATGAAGAAGCTGCTTCAGTTTCTGTTTTTCAGTTTCTTGAGTTTCTGTAAAGGAGAAGTTTATCCTAAAAGCGAGAGTAGCTTCTCTCTGACCCATTGACCCAGTTTGCTCAAGCTGCATGTTGAGGACGCAGAGGAGATGCAGGATCCTGCAGAAGATCTGTTGAATGAAAGATCAAGTGCAATCTTGTGTTATGTCAAATTCATTCAAAGTCAATTCAATATTAATTGAATTCTGAATATTTTCGTTTTGGTATCTTATTAATCCAATGTTATCAGACTGTCTTTCTGATGACAAAACATGCAGTGAAGTGGACAACAATGAATGGACATGATCCCACTTTTTAATTTAAGCTAGGATCAAATTTAAACATTGTTCTACTACCTATTGTCTGACACAAAGCCACTTTTTTTTTCTGCTAAAATCTGACCTGGAATCCACTGTTTTGAATTTCCTCTGTCACAGGAGATGTTATCCTCATCAAAGTCTATCACGAGATCATCTTTCTGATACCCTTTTTCTTTAAATAAACAGAGGAACTTGGCAAATATTGCAAAATGTGAGAAGAGTGATTTTACCATGTTCCTTGTCTTAACTCAGAGTGTTAGCACAAAATTTCTACTTAGCTGAGAAGCTGAGGCTGATGATGGGAATAACACTAGTGTTGGAGATACTGGAGCATATCATCAAGGTTAGTACAATTTAGTGCAATTCATCTCAGGGAAAAAGAATAACAAAAATTAGAGAAATTAGGGATATTTTCAACTGGATTGATGTGGTGCATTGACCAACAGACTGACATCATCATCCACAAGGCCGAACTGTCTGTGTGGCTAAAACGCTGTTCATGATCTAAAATATTTAAATTAAGTAGACTATAATGTAATTGAAGGACAACAGTCTTGTGCAGTATTATTGCTGTTATAATCAAAAAATTGCTCACAAGATTTTGAATTAAACAAAGTGGAACAAGGCAAAACAGAGCAGTTTCAGTGTGATATTTAGATGTGTATATTGTTTTATATGAGTTAATTCTGTTAGAGGAAAGAAAAGATAAAAAGCCACTGAGGAAGCTTTAAGTGGCATTGCTCTGAACTGATAAAAATGACAACTGCCCACTTCCTGGCCCACGCAGTGTTGCACAGTGTAGCTGTGGCACACTGTTCATCACTTACTGCATGTAATAAAAAATTCTCTTGCGTGTTATCAGAATACAAAAAGGTCGTTTTACCTGTGAAATCCCTATCACGTCTGTGCCCTTTTTGTGTAATCTAGATCATCACCCTAAACATGAAATGCACACAACAGACACCGTTAAGAAGCAGAACTATTTTTTAAAAATGGTGTCGTGGAAAGTCCCTCCTCGGTGTAAACACAAAAAAGTAATGAAAGTAGTTGTGTTAAAGTTTGGACACCTGCTGTGTAAAGATGGTGTCGTCAGGCTGTCTCTTTCGAAAACGTACAGATTGTCAGATGGATCCAGAAGTTGGATATTTTAAAAGATATGACTTAGTACTTTTTTAAAACATGCCTTTTCCTGAGTTACTGTTGCTGTACTCATATGTAAGGTCTAAGACAGAAATACACCTATGTCACTTCAAAAGTTGATTAAAAAAACCTGATAATAATTTGATAGCAAATCTAAGAGGAACCACAGTTGATTTTAACGTGCAGTCTCACAGACACATGGCTGTTATTTCTTAGTGTTCGGGTTATTTCTGAACATCATTTCATACGAGTCTGTTGGAGGCAGACATCAGGAATGAGGAGGAAGGCCACACCAGTGCAAGAGAGTTGAAATTCTGCAGAATAGATAGGACAGTAATCAGCGATAAATAACTACCATTTGTGCTGATGGCATTTAAAACGTGTTATAGCTTGTTAGTTGTTGGCATTGCCAAGTGGTGTAATGGTGCCTATGGTGCCTATACTCTTAATTTATGCCCCCAATTTTTTTTAAAGCGTCCCATCCAGCAAGGAAAAGCACCCTTTTTAAACAGTGACATGTTGTAGACAGTGGCATGTAAGACGACTCTTGCATATTTAGCTCATCCAAAAATGGGACAGCAGTAGGCCTATTTACACATTGTCACTTAACTTCTGCTGCATTAGTCACAATAGAGGTGCTGATTTTGCAATCAATACTGGCCCACAGTCAAACTATAGGGTGAAACAACTACATATTTAGGCATTTTAAGTAAAGTTATCTCTTATTCCTTAGTCAATCCACACGTGAAAAAAAAAACTTACAAGTAGTCCATTGGGGAGATGTTTCTTTTGTAAACAGTCTCTTGGAATAGCTGATTTGCAACAGAAAGGCTTAGAGGTGGTGTTGTTAAGTGGGTATACTCCGTAGACTGAAAAATAAGTTGATATACTCTGTATACCTGCGTATACCCTGCACTACACTACTGGCATTGCAACAGGAATCTCTACCACTGAGGTGATGCAGGCAGTTAACATGGATCCGCAATGGTCCAAATGGGCAATACGCCAGACTGAAACATCTGGGAATTTTCCTTTAACTCTCAGTTCATTGAACAATTATGACTTGCACCCACATTAAGTTGTTGTTTTTTTCCTGGGCTGTCCATGGGGAGTTAATTTGTGAATCCAACAAAGATGTAGGTCAACCAGTGTTGCTATGTAATGCTACAGCTAAGCTAAAATAAAAACTTCAACTGTGCAATTAGAAAACCTCTGAAAAAACAATCAATTATAACCTTAGAAATTCAGTGTTTGGTGCTCCTGTGTATTGCATAGTGTGCGTGACAATTATTGAGAAATTCACGATTCGTTGCAAGGGTGGTGACATGATGCAGCAGTTTTGCAATACTTAAGACATCGCAAGAGAATCATCTAAGATACATCATAATATCTATATTACCCCTAAGAAGTCAAAAAGCAGGAACAATGTATTTATTTAATGCACTGTGGTACAACTTTGACAGAATTTGACCACTAAAATGGCATAAAGATAAAATAAAAATGATCAAAATCAGATTGAAAATATATTAAATACATGTGAAAATGGCCATCATGAGTTTTATCATCTATGCTGGAGCTGCAGGAAAAGAATCTAAACCAGATCCAAGAGTCTGATCCTGTTTCAGTCTCTGGGTCCACGGGACCAGACATCCCTCCTCAGCCTCTCTGGCAGAATCTTCTCTGAATAGGTCTAATTGGAAAATCTTGGGGGCCAAGGCAGGGGGGAGGGGATGGGAGCTTGGGAAACTGGTGACACAGCGAGAGTAGGTTATCCTCATCCTTACTGCTACCACTGCTACTACTGGTGCTTCTCGTCTTGGAATGCATGGGAAATGCCGTGAGTTTCAGAGGTGTTGAGGCTTGACTTGTGCGGTTTGTACAAAGACAAGACTCTGCTGTTGTGGTTTGTTTTTGACCTTCGTCCCAGTTTGAACCTGGCCGCTTCCTGATCCTGACTTGCTGCAGCGACAGAGATGAAAATGTGTTTTTGTTTCATTACAGCCTGTGGATAGAGTTTCCATGTTAAAGCTTGAGACTCTCTCTATGTGGTCACTGAAGGTCTTAAAACTAACAATAACTTCCTGATTTCGCCAGGCCCAGAGGGACACTCTGCTGTCCCTAAAAAAGGGAGAATGTTGCAACAAGGTTGATTCATAGACATCATTTGGACGTTTGGGGTCCAGAGATTTGTGTTGTACTGCTGCAGGGATTGTTCCCATTGATGTCTGAGGTGGTAGCAGAGGAGCACAAAGCCATTTTTTCCCTTTTCTGCTGTGAATTCAACCTGACCTTTCACCTTGTCTCCATCAACAGTTTTTCCATCAGTTAAACCTTGTTTTCCATTTGTTGTTGACTCACCCTTTTCTTTCTGAAAGACTTGCCCACAAAGGCTGTCAGCTTCAAGAGTGATTGATTTCTTTTGCTTTCTGTCTCTCTTAGACGAGAGTCTTGTCTTGCCAGTGGGATTTCCCTCTAGACATCTTTCTTTCTTGTTATTTGCAAATTTTCTCTTTTCTGTTTGTGTCGTTCCAGGACTACTGGTCATTTCTGCAACTAGGGAAGGTGCGGTGGTGTTTCAGGTTGAGGCAAGAGAGGAATGTTGAGGTTTGTTTGTTCTGGGTTGCTGATCAGGGAAAAGACCTCAGCCAGAGTCTGGATTCCTGTATGATAGTTTCTCTGGCCCTACTGAGGTGTCTGAGGATTATATGAACCAGAGCAAATCTTGTAATGTCCAGAATGCTCAGCTATGCTCGAGCTGAAAGGTCAAAGACTGGAAGGTTTCCAACTGCGTGCCTTCGTCTTTAAATACCATAGATGGGGCAGAGGAGCGCCTCTGTATGCCAGAGGTTGACTTCCTGCAGGGCTGTTGCTGGCTGAGAAAAGCTGTCCTCTGAATTTTCTGCTTTTCAATGGCCTCAAAGTCACTTCTGTCCATCCTGAAAATGCCCTCACCCTTCCACAAGAAGTAATCTCTCTTTTCACTGAGATCACCATTCCACTAAGGTTCTGAAGAGCAAAGATTGATAAACAAAAAAACTAATTTCAATGTCATATGTACAAGCACGTGTTGACATAAATAAAATATAATTAGTCTGCAGTTGTCTGCCCAGTTGAACTAATTATTTTATTGGATGGGTACAAATAGTTTAGCAGACTGTAGTAATTTGGGTCTCGTAAAGTTTCTTACAGGTGTGCAATACCTGACTGTGTACTGCAAGACGCTGTGCTGCATTAAAATACTAAAGTATGCGATATACCTACAGCTGTTTTATTTTTTATTTGGGTTTATTTATTTTTATTATTTATTTATTTGGGTTCTTTTGCATTTTAGCTGCTCTTCTACACATTCCCTCAGGATCTCTTTCTCCCTAACAGAAGATCTGATCAGCATTAGTGCCCAGACAGAAAAAAGATCCATTCATTCAGACTTGGGAAAAGGGAAAAGGAAATACCAAATTATATTAAAGTTGATTTGTTAAAAGTTCAAATATTTCTGTCAGCTAAGCATCTGCTATGCAATACCGTAAAGAGTGGAGTTAAGATAATAAAGACCTGGCACACAATGTTCTGTGTTATAATAATCTCAGATGTGCAGTCCATTTGGGTTTACAAAAGAACGCCCCAAAATCCAGAGAGATTGAATGGGATCCGGTCACCATCTCTGTGCAAAGTCTGGTCAGTCTCGATAAGTGTCTCTGCTCTGCTGTATCTTTTTTTAGATCAAAATAGATCAAAGTGCCGAGAGAAGGGAAAGAAAAACTCACATTTATTGCAGACAGGTCGGAAAGGAGTGAATCTGCAGAACAGGACGTGAAGGAAAACTTTGCCGTGTGCAGCTGGAGGCCAAGACGTTTGACAGTGTGAATGCCAAACATCTCAGCCTCCTGTCAAATAGTATGGACGAAAGTGAGAAAACCCCACATCGCTGTAAATTATAGGAGCAGGTACAAATTTACAGTAGGTGTTACAGCAGTCACGGGCTGGTTTTAAAATCTTGTTACAGTGGTTTGATTGTTAGTTTGACTGACAGGCTGCAAAGCTGCACTTCTCCGAATCCTGCTGGATTAAAACTCTCACAATAAACAAATCATTTTAATAACTCAGTCGTCATTCCTTTGCATAAACCATATCTGACAGTCTGCTTATATATTGAATTTTTACATTGTAATGAAGCCTTTCAGGCTTTTTATTCACTGTAATAGTACATTTTATGTTTTCACCAAATAAAATATTCTGTTTAATGGTAATTTTGTCAAAGCCTCTTTTAATAACAGAATGAATACTTCAAATGGCATCTGTGGACACCAGTGTACACAACAGCTTGTACAGTTACTCATCATCCAGGTAACTAACTTGTTGTGAAACAACTTTGCCCATTAGATTCTGTAAGAACAAACAGAACAGTACGACTGTGACAAAAACAGCGAATGCACTGCAAAACACTGACAGTCAACAGAGGACTTTTTATTGAGTCTAAATGAGAACAATCTGTGATTTGCTCAACTTGAACCAACCTACACTTGCTTAAATTATTTCTGTGCAAGTTACAGTTACAGTTGATACAGTAGATAAAGTAATCTAAACACCTGAAGCAAAGAATTCCCACTTCCTCCTACAGGAGAGTTAGCTGTAAATAAATGTCTAATACTGGTGTGTTTGTGTTCCCAGACAGATTGATGATGAGTGTCACATTATGAAACTGCCAATCCCAGTAATAAAAATCCTCGGGGTGGCTTAAGTCTTTCTGTGCTGTAGCTACAGAGGGCCAGTAAGCTCAGATTTAATTACACTAAAACTCCTCCTTGATCTCCTATAAAGTTGACAGAGTAACACAACATAAAATAAAATCATTGTCTGGCAAGGAGTCACAGGATGAGGAGGGGAGGTCAAAGATCAGCTGAAGATGGATGACAAATGCAGAGAAGGCACTCGTCTGACAAGGTCATCTGAGACAAGTCAGATTCAAGAAAGGATTTTATTCACTTCACACAATATAATCCTAGCTACCAGATCACCGTTAGCTTATACATGGATCCTTTTAAAAGAACAAAGCAACAGTATAGATGCTTAGATTTAGTGTACAGGTGACTTTGTGTTTTGCCTTTTCATGTAACTTGCCTTGTGAAAAAGCAGCTTTCAAATGTTGAACCAGACCTGTAAAGAGGTCACTTCCTCTTCATCTCTCTGAAACATGTCCCTGCAGAAAGCACAGAAAGTCTGATCTTAATTAAAAATCTTGAGAGCTGTCTGGACTTGTAGCTGAAGTAAAGAATGAGTTCAAGGCATGCAGAGTTGAGTGTGAGGCCTCGGGTTAACCCCTCTCCTCCTCCCTTAAAAAAATCCTCCTCCCTCAGGACGCGACATTCCATGCAACCTCATTTATTTGTCCATACATAGTCGAAAACATTGACAGCAGCACTGCATCAGTCTTCTCGTGTCTACATGCAAATCTATCATTAATTCCCAGGGATCCACATCTGTGTACTCTGAGGAGAATTTTTATCTTAATATCCCCTCTCAGCATTTTTAGCATCAGTGAAATGGAGCCAGGGAGCTGAGAGCTGGGACACTGGAAAGCTGTCAGTCATGAGAAACAGTAGGTCCTATAGCAGCTTCTGGGAATTACTGCACTCTCAGAATAGCAAAACGGTTAATTCTCACAGTTTGAGGCAGGAAACAGGAGTTTGCTTTGCGATGAGGTGAAATATTTCCATAACACTTTCTCATATAGTTGACTCTCTCTCAAAAATCATATCAGCTTTAGCTATCAGTACAAACTGCTTTGACTTTTCACAATGGGGCCGGTCAGGGCTTAACACTTACAAGACTGAGTTTGATCACAAACATCTATACAGTGTGCTGCTTGGTTTAATGATTAACCAGTCTTTACAATAACAGCTTCCGCTATTTGTATTTATTTGTATTTTAAATGTTACAGGCTGGTCTTGTCCCTTGTAAAGCCTATTGGTTCCACAGTGGAAAAGCAGCTGGTGACTCACCTCCTCAGGCTATAAGGCGGAGCCACGAGTGCAAATCTGAACAGCAAAGCAAACTAAGAGAGGCTTCAACCATTTGCCCTGCATACAGAGAGAACTACTTCCAAACTTGTAGCTGACTCTTCCTGTAAAGGACGACAAGACATTTCCTGAATGACTGAACCACAAACGCACACAAGGAGTGAAAGCAGAATTTAACACCTAAAAAGAGGACAACAGCTGAAGAGACTGAAGAAACTTGTTCAGCAGGATTTTTGTTTGTTTGTTTGTAGGTTGAGACTCTGTATGAGAGGCAATTTCTTTACTACTCTGGAAAAAAATGGGAAACGGTACTTATCAACTCATTGAGGACTGTGAAGCCACAAACAAAGCGCTGTATAAATTCTATGCAGCTGTCATGATTGTGATTTTCATCTTGGCTTTGCCTTTGAATGCATCCGTCCTCCACCTCTTCATATTCAAGCTGAAATTCTGGAAATCCAACACCAACAATGTCTTCCTTTTCAACCTGGTACTGGCAGACATTCTCCTGCTCTTCTGTTTGCCCATAAAGGCATACAACTTCATCCAAGGAGAGAGGAGGAGTGTGAACGACACAGTGTGCAAAGCTATGCTCTTCATGTTGTTCTTGAACCGAGGAGCTAGCATCGCTTTCCTGACAGTGACTTCAATCGATCGATATTTTAATGTGGTGCATCCTGGCCGAAAGAATCTCCTGAGAGCTCTCAAGAAATCGCCTCAGATCTCGATCCTCATCTGGCTGTTTCTTCTGCCTCTCACCATTCCCACCATGCTTAAGACCTTCGAATGCTGCAACAGCCACAAGACCACAAATGATGATACCCTAATTAAGGTAAATGTTTAATTTCTTTAAATCGTCACTATGCAGCCCTTTTCAAAGTCTAGTTTGTTACTGTTAGGTTTTCAGCATCATTTCTAAAAATCTGGGGCAGTGCATAAGATGAGCGCAATAATAGAATTTACAAAGAATTTAAGCAACACATGAATCATTTGGAGCCGTTTGGCTTGCTGTCAGTTGTGACCATGTGGCAACACAGTGCTGAGTGAGCAAGTTTTGATGTCATTGCCTACATCAGAAGCAATCACACACATTTACACAATACACAGGTCACACAAAATGAAGAAACAAAGTATGAAGTTTTTTAGAAATTATTAAATGTGTCAATTGATGCGATTGAGGGGAGGAGAGGCTTAATCATGTGGGTACATGACACGCTAACAATGTCCTCGCATAGAGAGCAATGTTATCTGGGGTTTTCTCATCCAAGAGCTCCACTTATAAGAGAAAGAGCCAATACACAGAGCTCTTTTTGCACTGATAAAGCACACAACATTGCGAAATTTGAGAAGTGTTAAATCTGGAGAGTAACAGCACGCATGACAGATTAGAGGGTGACAGTTTGAAACTGATGTGTGCATGACGAATTTAAAATATAACCATTGTCCAAAAAAGCTGCTTTTTACTTTGATTTTATGTGCAAAAGATACCCTATTATAACAAAATAGTGGATACAATAGGGGCATGTTGATTATTTTTTTATATCAGGACATCTCAGAGTGCATTATTGTGTTTTTACCATGGACACTCAAACAGCTGTGGTTTTTATATCATTATCCATTGTTTGTAGTCAGTTTATTTTAGGGTTAGATTAGTTTCATTGGCAAGATAACTGGTAGAGTGAAGTACAAATACTTTGGGCTATTTTTAAATCTACTTGCCTAGTGATATTAAGTAAAGTAAGTAGGTTTATTCCAGTATT
The DNA here is from genome assembly GCA_029783665.1 of Naso thynnoides. NCBI lineage: Eukaryota > Metazoa > Chordata > Actinopteri > Acanthuriformes > Acanthuridae > Naso > Naso thynnoides. Next base: position 23,832,183 of record JAQLOL010000010.1, on the reverse strand, counting down.
ACATTTAAGTGCAATTCTAAGATATAAATTCCATTTTATTTTACAAATTTTCTTTCACTCCTGTACTTTTTAAAGGGAAACACTGCTCAACTACAGTACATTTATTCAACAATCACAGTTATTAGTTAACAAAATAAAATCTTACATAAAAAAAAACACTTAATATGTATTTCAATTCTTCCTCTTTTTCAAGATATTAAATTGAAATGTGGTATTTTTACATTGTTGTATTGCTGGGGGAGTTTTTTTTGTTTTGTTTTGTTTTGTTTTGTTTTAATTTAGGTTAAGGATAATAGTGCTTCTTGCATACTTCTACTTCGTGCAATGATTCTGAATTCTGGGTTAAAATGCCGACCCATACTCGCCCCACATACTGCATAATTTGTAGGGACACAATGGCCAACCAATGAAGAACAAGAATTTGTTGTTGATGTAATTGACAATTAAGTTTATCACTTTTCTGATTCAAGGATGTGGTCGACAGTTTGAGAGAAGTGGTCTTCTTTACCCAGATTGTCATCCCCTTCATCATCCTGGTCTACTGCACAGTGCGCATCATCAACCGGCTAAGAAAAAAAACAATCGGGGACAGGACCAAGCTAAAGAGAGCTGTCTTTTTGGTGACAGCTGTCATGGTGGTCTTCTCCCTCTGCTTCCTCCCGTGCACCATCGCTAGAATGGTTCTGCTCATCATACGGGTCCATGTTGAGGATGAATCCATCCAGGATAAAGCTGCTGTGGCTTTTGACGGCCTTATGGTTCTCTCCTACATGGACTGTCTGCTGGATCCGCTGATCTACTGCTTCTGTAGCACCAAGTTTAAAGCTATTTATCTCTCCAGTTATCTCCCATTCTTAGGAAAAGACGTTCAAGTGCCATTAGACAGTTCAACAGGCAACTCAACACATCCTACACGCAACACTGTCATTTGAAATTTAAGGAAAACAGAGACTGGCATTGCAGAGACAGAGCGTGCCTCAAAAATGTACCTACTTTTGGAAAGTGGAATCTGAAGGGAAAGTATGATATGAAGAGAAGACATACACTGATTATTTAAGGTTCTATTTTCTGTTGACTGTTAAACGGAAATATTCAGAGGTACACATGTAAATAGGAAGGATTGTTATGGTTCTTCAGCAGTGTGCGTATATATAAAATGTCTGATCGAATCTCTTTACAGTCTACAATGTATAAAGTGGATTTTAATAAATGAAACATGAGATTTTTCTTCTGAAGGGAATGCCCCTCAGCTTAAGTGTGCACATCTGTTATCTGTTTTACTTTGGAGAGCAGAACTGCTTATGAGTTATGACCATGAAAAATTCCTTTCAAGTGTCAGAGGCCAAAAATCTTATTTGTCAAACTGTACCAATCTCACGCAGCCCATATGTACTGTAGCTGCAACAGTTAAACAGGCATTAGTGTTTAATGCTTTCATTTAAGGCTCAGAAAATGTAACTGTGTTAAAAGTATAATGCGGATACAGCAGCAGATGGTGAGAAATTAAAGACCTAAGGGAGCCAAAATTGTAAACAATATTGCTCTCTGGTTTCACAGAAATCACAGACAGCAATCACTGCCATGGATTCCTTCAGCAGGGTTATCAAATGAGTTCATGTAATTTACTCAAAAATGACGCATTTAGTCCACAGTCAGTCCCTGATTATATAAGACTTAATCCAAAAAGATGCAGACAGGAAGCTGATCATTATTGTTGATTTATTATTGAATTGTATAACTGTTATATTATGGAAATATTTTCTGTCCAGGGTAACTTAATTTATGATAATATTACAGTAATCTGTCCCTCTTTATTGTGGGAAACCCTTGACAAACCCCTGGAGATTTAAAGATCCCTTTTTAACATCCATTAATGCAGCAAACAAAATGTAAAAGTCCCCTAAAAGCCTCATACAATATCAATCCTGAATCATGCCTTAAACCAGACACAAGAATACATCACTTCGACTTGTTTACAGAAACTCTATTTGACCCCAGTATGAATCACCTGGATGATGTCATCATTAGTAAAAATACAATGAGTTCATGAATACATTGTCTGCTGCATACTGTCTACGTGGCTTCCATGCTTCGCTAAGTTAAGTAATCAACCAGCTGGGGTCTGGTGGTTCTGGGTTAAACCTCATGGGAATTTTACTCAGCTGTGTTAAAGATGCATCACTGTGTTACACAGAATATGTCATTGCTTTGTACTTGTCCCATCATTTTTTGAAATGAAACATTTGTTCTGAGTAAAATCAGGCAATGGTTCTGTTTAGAAAAACAGCTTTGTAGTAGAATCACATGGATTTATTACTGTGGCCATATAATTAAACACAAGACCATTATGAAGTCACTTCAAGGTTCAAACAAACAAGCTAGTAACTGTTTGAATGCAAAACAAATCAGTCAACAATTTAAGCCACAACATTCAGCTATGTACCTCTGAATATGTACCTCCACATGTGTCAAAAGAAAGCAAATATTTAGAGATTAAATAAGGAACATGTGTTAAGGTCATGTACAGCATGAAGCTTAAATAAGATCATGTCAGATTAAGAGTTCACAAGCAAACACAGTTTTAACATCCTGTAGTGTTATTGTGTGCTGTGTCAGTCAGTTATGCAGATTTGTGGTGAGCAAAGCTGTATGTTCATGTCATCATGTGGTGACAGTATATTTCGGTTGGTCTGGGACTCAGCTGTACAGTCAATACATTTACTTCATTCTTGTTTTCATGCTTCTTGCTTTTTGTGTTCAGCAACACAGACGGAAAATGTACTGCTTTTTCCCCCAGTGTTACAGGACCATACCAGTGTTTCTGCTCCACTGTTCATTGTTAACATCAGCCACATAGGTTACATAAATCCCACAAATTTTCCCAAACAGCTTTATCTATGAGATATTGTGTTTGTTTACATTTTGTCCATATTCAATAAACGTTACAGAACGTACCTGCAAATGTGACAGTGTTAATTAAAAAGAATGTCTGTGTCAAAATCCTTCTTCATAATAGCATTCAAGCTAAGAAGGCAGCTCTTGTAAGGAACTATTTCCCAGGCATAATAACTTAAAATAAACAGTTCTCTTTAGAGGGATGAATTACCTATTCCTAGCAACTTTCATGTGTCCTATAGTGTTTCTATACCCGTTTCAACATGAGTAGCAGTGAGTAGGGGTTTAAGAATGCAGTCTGACATCTAATAATAAAGTACACACAGGGTCAAATTTGACCAAAAACGAACATAAGGGCAATCTCTGCTAATGATGAGAAGTCGAAATAGACTGGTATGGTCCTTTAAACACCCATGTGTATGTAAGCTATGATTCATGGCTTTTTTAAAATTCATTCAGGAAAATGATTTTTTTCTAATGCAGGTATTTAAAACTTTACACACATTAAGTCATCCTGACAGGAATTCAACATTCAGCTTTGACATCAGTTGATGCTAACTGATATTTGCTTTATTATAAGTGTAAATGAATACTTTTAATACCATTAATGTAATAAGTATTACCCAATAACTGCTATAGGTATCATACCTCCACCACATAATTTTCACACTTAACTGAGTGAAGTTGTGCAGGTGGAATCAAATTTAGTAAGTGACACAATAATTTATGACTTTGTTTTGCAAGTGGCATTAAATTCTTGGGTTGTCTTTTATGTGCTCTGACTACAGAATGTGAACTTGTAAATGTATTTTTATCTCTGAGTATATTCCTGCTGACTGCTCCTCTATCTTCAAGATAAATTATACTGATGAAACTTAAAAAAAACTTTCATTTACTGAGAATTCATTGAACCCATTTGAACTTATTCCAACAACATACCTCAGCTGATTACAACTGTCAAACAAAAATTCCCATTAAGTTTTGAAATGAGTCACCATGCACCTAGACAAATCTAAAAATTCTGTTGTTAAATATGGAGTGGATGTGTTTTAGATTACTGGCTCTTTTGTCTGACAAGCTCCATTAATAAAAGCATTGAAAACAGAAACAAGCTGCTGACTTTAGAGAGAAGGCAAAGCTACATTTGTGGCTCCAGATGATACCAAAGAGGTAAATACTTTAAAACATTTCACATTAAATCACAACATGCACGCACTCTAATCATAAAGGATAACACAGGATCAAGACAAAAGGAAGCTAAAGACGTAATTAGAAATATTATAAGTAATCTTAATTATTAGCATAAACCAATCTGATATTCGATTGCAAAGGACAAGTGAAGGATCGAAACTTCTGGGCATATATGTAGTTGCTACAGAAAATCTATAATATAATTTTATTTGGGTTTTTGTTTGACTGATTTAATCACATGTAATACACTTGTGATGAAATTATTTTGGTTTATAAAATGTTCATATTGGCGATGTTGACAGATTTTTCTTCAAAATTCAATCTTCAGTTCATCTGTTCCCTCCATCAATGATCATATGACAGCATACAAACGTAAAATTTGGATCAAAGTAAAAACATGGTCATGAAGAAACTTAACTGTCGCCACTACGCCAGCATGTACGTGTTAATGGCCTGTTTAAAATGGTAATATACCATTTATGTAACAACTGGTGGTCAGAAAAAGACTCAAGTGCAGGGATCACAGAACGGAGCTGGCGTAAGATCAAACCATTTACTCAAAGTCAGCTAGGAGGTCATACACAGGAGGTCAGTTAGAGAGGCAACAGTACAGAAATGGGTCAGGCTTACACTCAATATCGACATAAAAGCCAAAGTCAGTAATCCCACAGACTTACAGAGGGGCATAGGCAAAAATCAGGATCCAGAAGGCAAAGCGGAGGTCGAAAACACAAAGGCAAAACACTAGAAAAAGGCTGGAAAGTCTGTTGCAAATTAAATGAAGACAATCTGGCAGAGTTACTAGTGAGATGGTGGCAGTATATACACTGAATGGCTGATTGGAAATTGACTGCAGGTGTGGCTGATTGCAAGGTGGGAAACTTGGAGGAAATGACATCACAAAAAGAGGATGAAACTACACTTAACAAAATAAAAGCGGAAGTGTACAGAAAACAAAAAGTCCATGAAAAAAGAGTCCGTAACCATGACAGTTTAGTCTATTTGCTTTCTTTCCATAATCTCAGTGTGCTCCTTTTAACATAACCACCGGAAGTCCCTAAACATCTGAATTTTTCAAATGTCACACACAACAGGGCACTACATGTTAAAATGAAATCTGGGTCAGATAAGACCAGTGATTTGCTCTTTGTAAACAGAGATGTACAGTAGATGTGGCTCTTACCACCACTGGGACATGTTGGGACAGGATGATCCTCAAGCCTTCTACGAACTGATGGATATGATGATACTGGGAAAACTTGGAGCTGTGCTGCCACATAGAGATGGAAAGGGAGTTCAAGGATGTGGATGAGAGGAATCATGTGAGGGAAGAAAGGAAGACTCTGTAATACATTTCCATAGGGTTCAAGGAGAGATGAGCAAGATGCAGTTATTGTAGTAGTAGGTTCGACAGAGCTTGTGTGTTAAAAACAACTCCATGATCTTTTTTGAAGGACTGATAGAGCAAAGAGATACAGAAATAAAAGACATTTTTAAAGGACAATAAAAAACATGCTGTAGCTCTCTTACGTCCTGTTAAACAGTCGATTGCACCTCCTGCGCTGGCGGTGAGCTGCTTTCCCAAGCAAGTAAGTTCAAATATCTTTGGATCTTAGGGGGATGGATTGGTGATTTGGTACAGCGTCAGCAGTAATGTGGATGTTCTATCATACAGTCATGATAAAGAGGGAGCTGAAACGCAAAGTCAGTCCATGTTCTAACCCTCTTTCTAGTCAAGTGCTCTGTGTTGAGAATGGAAGAATGAGATTGCAGAGGTTTCCTCCACAGAACGGCCAGGCTCGGCAATTAAGGGACCTCAGAGTAGGGCCACGGCTCCCTTGTATCGAAAGGTAGTTTGGGCATTTGATTAGGATGCCTTCCCTCTCTACGGAGGTTTTGGAGGTTAGACACCAGGCTGGACCTAAAGCTTTCTGGAGAGATTTTGTTTCTCATCTGGGAACACCTTGAGATCCCCAAGGATGCGCTGCCTGGGAAAGGGTTAGTCTGGAATACTCTGCTAAGCCTGCTGCCACCACAACCTGAACCCAGATAAGCAGAACACAATGGACAGATGGAAGCATGGATATCATATATTTATTGTATAGTGTGTTTTTATTCAAGAACATGACAACAATAACATTGGACTCAAACGTTTGTAAGACTTTACTTAAAGCATGCATCTATGATGTATTATAACACATAATGAACACATTTATAATGTGTTATAGGTGGTTATGGTTATGGTTAACCCTAGCCCTGCTTATATCTATGATTATACAGCACTATAGGCGCATTAAAACGCATTATAAGTATGATCATAATGCAGTATAGATGCATGCTTAAAGTAAAGTGTTTCCCAAATGTCCTTAGCTTACAGTTTAAAACTGGCTGTTTGTCTACCAAAAACTGGAACTGGAAAGCTTAGAGATCTGTGCTTCATTAGTTTTAAGGAGTCCTGATCAAATACTCAAGGGAAGCACTTCAGCACTCATAAAGTACAGAAATCATGACAGTCAGCACAGGCAGCAAGTCAACACACCGTGAGGACACACAGGCAGAACAGATCAGAGTTTCGGGGTAGACTGAGACAGATATAAAGAGAGTCAGAGAGAAGAAAATTAGATTGTGAAACAAGATGCATCTGAGTTAGCGTGTGTGGGAGGAAACACAAACTGAGGGCAAACCGCCATGTTTCTTCGCGTTTCCACGGATACCTGCGATAATAAATTCAAGAGACCTGTCTCAGAGCACCTGACTCAAAGTGCGGAAAACATTACAAAAAAAAAAAAAAAACACGTCTGTATACTATCATCACAACTGGTGCTTTAAAAAGAAGTTCATTAGTGTGAGCAAGATGTCCATGTTCAAACAAGACTTGAGGGTTTCAACTGAGACCTGATGCATGAAAAAAAACATGCTTGTGCATGAAGTCTCTGAGGCAGAAATGAGGCCATGGTTTGTTGGAAGACAAGCTGCTTGAAATGAACAAAAGATAAGTTCTTATAAGCATCTTATCTAAGCAGACATACTGCCGTGACGGCTCTACGTGCACATTATGTTTAGTAGGTAGATCACACAACACATTTTCTGTTTCCTAGATAAGGATGCACGCAGTAGCTCAGTCTGCATGTTTCTCGTGTCAGCATGGATTAACACGTCTTTAACACCAGCCAGCAAGAACACAGTCCATGCAAGGTAAAGTGTCACATTGTGAAAATTATGTAAAGCTGTCTTGATCCAGGTATGGATTTACCAGAATGCAAATTACTCTATTTTTCTGACCTTGAACATCATGTTAATATTTTTCCCCATGCTTGAGACCTCTACCTGACTCCTGCAAGATAAAAGTAAAGATACTTACCTCAAGGTTCTTCAGAGGAGCGCAGCTACGTTCAACACTGAAAATAATGGCCTTAATCGGATCAGTGTTCGGATTTTGAGTGAATGACTGAAAAAACTCAGCCAGATGGTCAGAATGAGAAGTGAAAACCATTTGAATGAATAATGCCATGTATAGTCTGTTGGAGTGAAATTGGGTACAGTATAGTTCTAGTTTTAGCAACTGTAAGCAACAGAAAATCAAAAATATTTGTTTCAATAAAAACAAAACAAAAAAAATTTTTAAGAGTATCTGATCTAGTTTTTTAAGTAATTTTTAAGGTCATAGTTTTCAGTGTTGTATCACTGGATTGTAATATGTCCGAAGATGTTCATGTACCACGACTTAATAAAAAAAAAAATCTTTCTTTCTTTTTTTTTTTTCACAATGACTACCAAAGTTCTGTTGCAAGTTAATGCATTTTTTTCACTCAAGGCTACAGTAACAGGCAACATTTAAAGCTATTAAATGTGAATTATAAAGAAAATGGATCCACCAAAAAGCACACTTCTTCAAATCCTAGATCAAATCAATGCTTTTTTTTACCCATGGAATGACAAGTGGCCTTGTACCACAATGGTTTTTGGTTTTTCATCTATTCTACACATCTGTTTTTGTACTTCCTTTTGCTGCTATGACACGGGTATAACTAGAATCATTCTCACAATTTTAACAGGAACACTATGATACATTGCCGTGACAGAAAAGCAATGCTGCAATGACTCTGACAGATTAAAAGATGAAATTTTGTGGTCAGAGATGCAACAGACCACTTGTCCAAATGTCTTCAGTGTGTTAACCCTCTGAGGTCTAAGCCATTTTTTCCTGTTTTTGGAGCGCCTGGACTTTTTGTGTTATAATGCATGTAAAACCTCAACCCTGTGATGCA
>JAQLOL010000010.1:23812925-23823729 GCA_029783665.1 Naso thynnoides | reverse complement strand
GGTTATAAAGTTATTAAATATTTTGTGAAGGGTGTGCTTTGCTTTCGTATACGAAAGCTTCGACCTCAGAGGGTTAAGACATGTTCTGTTACAGAAATAATGCAGCATTGCTCCATTGTACAATATTACATCACACAGCTGTGGCAGAAGTGTGACACAGTGGACAGACATTTTGCTACCCAGTGCATGGCTGTTCAGCACTTCAAGGTTAGGTCAAAGTTTTGAACCGTTCATGTGTTGCTTGTTAGGTATTACTATTATTGTTAGTCAGTGAGAGAGCAGCAGAGATTAGGAAGTAGAGGTGTCTGGTAAATGTTTGACGTCAGTGGAACAGGGCGTTTAAAGGCTGATTCAACCCGTTACAAGCTTTAGCTAACATGAGTGCAAACATGAGTACTACATGCTACAATGCATGAAGAAAGCTGAATTCAAATCCCTAGACTGGAGCTTTCCGTCATGATGATCACAGTTATTAATCAGCAAAATTCTATGCACAAAGGATGGAAAGTGCAAAAGGCTATTTACATCAAATTAGAGAGCAACCTATGACACACATGTTGATATCACTTTTCTACTGTTTGGAATTTTATCTCAAGGAATATTACTGATAATGATGACTTTAGTAATTGCATCATTTTAATACCATTTAAGTCCGTGAGGTGAGAAATACTTCCACTGAACTGGCAGATTGAGCAAAAACAGCGTTGTTCCCAAAAACTGAAGAAATGTTCAGTGAAACTCATGGCCGCTAGTGTTTATTCAATTGTGATTTGCTCGGCAGTAGGCAAGCAGTTACGTGACCTGCTGCACATATTTTCTAGTTTTACCTTATCCTCATATATATTAATAAATATAGCCCAATAATTAGAATTTTAATTAAACTGCATGCTGAGCTTCTGTAATCATAAAAAATATACAAAATGTATGTGAGGTACCATTATACAGCGTATTCCATACAATGCTTGTGTTTTTAACAGATGTCTTTCTACAGGTATAACAATCAATTCCGAATTTTATTTGCCTTGAATAACCGAGTTTTCCTCCATTCTTGTCATCATATCCACACATTAAGCTAGACATGTGTAGGCATGATGCTTTAAAAACAGACAGCCACCTGAGGAATTTCACAAGCATTCCCCCCCCCATTCTGTGGGGAAACACCTCGAACTGCCAGTTTTTTCCATTTCTGTTAGCAATTTTTGAGTCATCATGAAACCATAAACTCCTATCACAGTCTGGGTATCTGCTAAATTATAGTAACCTTAGACTTGTTGCATCACTGTGTTTTGAGGGGGAAAGCTGAAAACAGCATCTTTCAGTAAGTGCTCCTCAATCAGATAAGTCTTTCTTTAAACCACACCTCCAAACTGACTATAAAGTCTGCCTCCCTGAAGAATCGCTCTCAGCTTCACACTGACACACGCGCTGACACTGGGTGTTTTCTCCTCTCTGTTTTCAGTTCTTTTCGGTGTACGCAGTGTTTACAGTGCATGTTTCCTCAGCGTGTTTTGGCACGTCCAGCCCAGTCTTCACGGAGCTCAAGAATCACAGTAAGGCTCTCAGAGGGGAACTGTTGAATTTAACGGACCACAGTGAGAAGGGGAATCAGTGCCTGAGGAGAGAAGATTCTGGGTCAGAGGCAACAACAACCGCCTCCAAAACAAAGGATTTATTTTTTGCGATGCCTGTCTGGAAACACCTTTAACATTCATCCTACCTAATGCACTGGTATTGTACAAGAGAACTTTTGCAATTTTGACAGCAACTTCTCGTGCACTATTTTTCACCCGTGTTATGTCAAGCCAACAAAACATGTCTATAAATACAAATTCATCAATTGACCACTGCAGAACCCCCAGTCAAGCCACTTACGACATTCTCTCCTGGCTGATGATTATACAGTTCATGCTCGGTCTGCCTCTTAACCTGTCCGTCCTCTACATCTTCATCTTCAGGTATGAGGAAACACAAGCTCTCTATCGCTGCCTTTTCCCTATTTATAAAAGTAGGCAACGGAAACTGTGGTCAGCAGAAGTCAGGGAAAACTTTCCATTTGCAATTCATTAGGTCATACTGAGCCAAAAATCTGAACTTGATCAGTGATCTTAGCAAGACTCTTAATCTGGGAGTTTCCTGGTATTTAGTCTCTCCGAGTGATTCAAAAGTAGATATCATGAGACAGTTGATGAGGTCACAACATACAAAGTACAGGTGCCTCTAACCTGTACTACTTGTACTTTAGATGTTCTGTATGATAAAAGCTGAAAATATGCCAGCGTTACAATGTTTACAGAGTGAACATTCCAAGTTGTGTCTTGACTCAATGAATGATCACCAGCAATGTACTTTTGCAGAAAGAAATCCCCCTAAATGCATGCTCACAGGGAGCAGCAGAGGAAAGACAATATAAATATATATATGGACTTGCTGGTAGAAAAGTTTCCAAAAACTGTTTTCTCGGAAGCATGTTTCCTCAATAAAATGATGTATTAAAAAAATGCAGAACTTCTCTTTAAAAACTTGACATCCCTGAAGTGGGTTGATTAAGTTAATTCAAATTACAGTGTCCAGTTGAGCTTCAAAATGGAAAACATGCAAGCAATTTATCTCTTTAGTCACATCACTTAGGAACTTGTAAACCAAACTATACCACTTAAGTACACAGATTTTGCAGATATTGAGGACAGATCTAAATAAAAGTCAGCGTCATAGGTTGTTTTTTTTCTGCACTTCTGCTTATTCTTCTTACCAGATATACTTTACAACAGTGAAATGAAACAAGTGTTTATCGATTTCTTCCTCTTTAGGTTTAAGTTCTGGAAGAACAAAAGTGTCTTCCTGTTTAACATCGTGGTTGCTGATTTCTTGCTGGTGGCCTGTCTCCCTGCCAAGGCCTTCCATTACCGTCACAACCTGAGGCGCAGCCAGGATGATGTGGTGTGCAAGACGATGCTCTTCATGCTATTTCTCAACCGAGGTGCCAGTATCGCTTTCCTCATCACCTTGTCTATTGATCGCTACTTTAATGTGGTGCATCTTGGCAGGAGGAATTTTGTCAAAATGCTGAAAAAAACTCCACAAATCTCCATCATCATCTGGCTTCTCTTGTTGCCCCTCACCATCCCCACTATGGTGAGCACCTTTGAATGCTGCAACAGTCACGGCCGGGAAATTGAGACTTATTACCACGATGTGACGGATACCTTCAGAGAGGTATTGTTTTGATTCATATTTTCTTGAATTTTTAATTCACATAGCTGTACTAGAGAAACAAAAAGGCTTCGATCAATTTCATTACTGGGAGCATAAACAGCCCAACAACTCTGATGTCACTGGAGAGCCAACCCTGCCAAAGCTAAACTTTCTCAACACTTCATAACAACTACAATTACTGACACGACCGAGGACCTCCATAAAGTTGTCTGACAAAGTCGAAAGAAAGTTTATTACACAGGTTATTCCTCTGCTATAACTTCCCTGCTTCCCCGACTAACAGCTCACCATAGGCAAGCTCATCCAGGTATCAGAGCATCTTAAAATGGTCATTATATCACACAAGTCTTGTTGACTAAGTTGATCAACGGAAAACAAATCTGTTACTACTCTGATTAAGTGACAAAGTGGGCTTTTTGACCTTTTCAACTCTTAAATGCAAAATATTTGTTGGTTTTCTTGGCTTTCTGTGATTTGGATGTTTTGAAAATTGGTTCAAAATTGTAGGCCATTATATAGACCATACAAACATGTAATGGATCAACAAAATAATCAGCAGATCAATAAGTAATGAAAATAATGGTTAGCATTAGCCATGAAATCTAGAGCTATACTTTAACTTCTTAATTTCAAATTACTTGCTAATTTTTTTTATTAATGTCAATTACAACCATCTACGGTTAGGGCGCACTCACACTGGGCAATCCGTACTGTGCCTTCGCACGTCTGACATACAAGCACGGAGTGCCAACATCATTGTGACTGTTTGTGGAGGATTCACCTTAAATTCAGGCAGACAACAGCATGCAGTGTCCGCATCGAGAGCAGTGGAAAAATCTGCAACTGTCTTGTAGATCATGGGAACCAGAGAATAATTTTAAAATGTTATTAAAAGATGAAAAAAATGCGGGTAAAAACATGGGTCGCACTTTGTAGATCAGGAAACTCAAGCGTGCTCAGGCATAGGAGCAATGTGAGTGCGGGCCAGCGGGACATTCATGCTTGCACATGGTATGGGGCAACTGGGCCAAGTGTGAGTGCACCCTAAAAGACATAATCTATGTTTCAAAAAATCCCTGTCAAAAATTAATTTTATTTATAAATTCTGTTTAGTCAACAGGTTGTCACAACAGTTTTTCCAATGTTCTGCAAGACGATCATAAAAGATCTTGTAAATCAAGAAATTAAGAGATGTAGAAAACATTCTGTAAACTTTGTGTCATATTATCTTTGGTTTGAGATGGCTAGCCTGCTGAGGTGTTTAAATTCAAGGACAGAAGTTTGGGAATGAGGTCAAAATCTCTCATCTCTGTAAGTGAGGGGTCCAGCTGACGTCTCTATCGATCATCTGTAGATGTGTGAAGGTTATTTTGCTTCATGGGGTACTGGCCATCGTACTCACAGTCACTTTCATTTCTTTCAGGTCGTCTTCTTCACCCAGATCATCATTCCCTTCATCATCCTTGTCTACTGCTCAGTGCGCATTGTCAATCGACTGAGGAAGAAAACGGTGGGGGAAAAGACCAAACTAAGGAGAGCTGTGTTCGTAGTCTTGTCCGTCGTTGTCGTCTTCTCCATCTGCTTCCTGCCTTGTACCATAGCAAGAGCGGTGCTGCTGAGCGTCAGGCTACGAAAGCTTCAGAACGCAGAGGACATAGTGGTTCAGGTCTATGACAGCCTCATGGTTTTGTCGTACTTGGACTGTCTGCTGGACCCTCTGGTATACTGCTTCTGTAACTCAGGGTTTAAAGATGCTTACATATCTACCTTCTGTCCTCCGTTTCTTCGTCAGAGGCTGCTTAACTCTGACTTTGGCATGGGAGCAAACAACATTAACAACAACTACAACGTCTGGGACAAGAACCGTGACTGTGCCAATAAATAAATGACTCATTTTTTCAGTTACATTATTATCAAAACCATTTTTTCGAGGGGGCACAGGCCCTGTCCCTCTGAAACAAAGATACAGAAGCATTCCCACTGGTCCACCCACACAGTTTTTTGCAGCTTCCGGACTAATTCTTTGGAAATGTAAGTTGGTGCTTTTCTAGCAAGTGCCCTTTACTCTCAGGATGACCACAAAAGATAGGGTAATGCCACCCGATATCACAAAATCTTCACAGAATTCGTCACCTGTGGGGATAACTATCATCTGGTCAAATATCACGACCCACTTCCGTGCAGCATGTGGTTTGGTTTATCTGGAGCCATCTGGCCCAGACGTAAATGCACAAATCCTTACAATATCTGGTGCACAGATTAGTTTTATTTTGTATTTTTTGCTGGTTTTTATGTTTATTTCTGTTTCCAAAAAAGCTGGGATGCAACATAAAACAGAATTTGATCATTTTCATATTTTATTTAACATATATTTGATTGAAAACAGTACAGAAAACATTACAAAGGCAATATATTTATTGCTTTACCTCATCAACTTTATTTTAATAAATGCAGACTTACTCTGAATTTTAAGCAAGCAGTATGTTTTAAACAAGTTGGAAAAAGAGCAACAAAAGAGTGGGAAAGTTGTGAAAGCTCCGAACACATCTGGCTGGAACAATCCACAGAAAAACAGGTTCATTAGTAACATGATTGAGTATGAAAGCGGCATCCTTGAAAGGATCAGTTCACAAGCAAGAATGGGCGAGGTTAACCACTGCTGCTCACAAATGTGCCTCATAATCTAATTTTGCTGCCTGTAAATATTATTTATGTCTGTCATTTTAAAGCATTTGTATGGATGGGCATTAAAACCTGCAATAGCTTTACACATGTTGTGATATATTGCATTGGATAATTGTGCAATTCTCTGTATGCTGTGTATCTCTCTTTTAAATAAACATAACATGAAATTAAATTTGCGAAAAGTATCATTGCACTCATAATAAGGGAATTGCATGAGCTCAGGAGCATTTGCAAATGACTGAATACTACTTTATTTACATTTCGCACAGCTTCCAAACTCTTGGGGAATTGCAGTTGTGGCTGTATTTTTATGAATAAAATACTGAATGTGATCAAAATTATTATTCAAGTGCAGTTTAAATTTCATTATTTCTCACATAGTTGGCCAGCAAAAGTCAAGTTATTTTATTTCTATGTATTTTGTCTGATGAAATGTCATCTATTATAATCCTCAAGCCCAACATTTTGAATAACCTTATATTTGTGCTTTTCAATGCCAAGTGTCAATGACCCCACACAATGATTTTATCATGCAAAACTTGTAAGTTTAAGTTTTTAATCGTTCACTGACCAGTGCAAGTAAATTCCAGAAAATAGGTGCAACATGAAAACAGTCACACATCAGGCTGCTGCCTGATCAAATGTACAAGTCAGCACACAGAATCATTCACAAGGATAAGACACATGTAAATGTACTTTTCAGCTGACTTTGCATGCCTAAATGCATGCAATTATTGCATTTTTATTATCAGAAATTAAATAAAGCATTTACATTTATTAAAACTATTTAAATTCAAGTGAGAAGGAGCAGAGATGATAATAATATTTCCCTTGCACACCGTATATGATGACTTTCTCTATAAGTACTCAGCACAGAAGCGTGTTAAAAGCTGCTGTGAGGTATGTTTAGTGTTGCAGTGTTTGCATAGCTGTCATTCATCACCCAGAAAGCTCAATATCTTTATGTTCATAATCAGTTCTTCAAACCAGTTGTTCCTGTTCCTAATGGGCTTTTCTCTCAGTACAACATCGGAATACAAATTTGCACACTTATATTTAAGTATCTCACATTTGCTCCTTAAAGTGTTTGGAATTAATTTCAGTTTGTGGTTCATTTTTACTTCCCTTCTACAACAGGTGTGTAACTAGTTACTAATGCTCTATTTTAAATCAGCCTGTCTACATCAAAGTTTATAAAAGGGTAAAAAATGACCTTCAGCAAGGCCTACAAAAATGTCAACCCAAGTGGAGTGCAGAGGCATGGAGGGCTGTTTTAAACTCCTGCATTTCTACTGTATACAATTTTGTGATGTTGAGCCATAAAACTGAATTATTTGTACCCACTGAAGATCTTTGTATACTGCAGCTGTAAATACACACAACACAGGTGATGCAGTCAGAGTATGCGAGAGGACAGCGTGGTCTTTCTTAGCAAAACTCTACCACAAGATTTAGACACTGGAACATATACATTAGGCAATGCACTAACATGCAAACATGTTACTGTGAAACCAACTTCCTATTTTTCTCATTGTGCAATGTTATCCTAAACATGAACGAAAAGCAAAACCTCCACATCCCTGTTGCGCTGTCCCACAATGTTGGCACGCAGCGTCTTCAAGCTCCTCTTTTTCAGACCTTTACAGGAATGAGCTACAGTTTGTTTACATGCACTCTGCTGGCAACATTTCCATTTACACTTGTTACAAAACATAAACTCATGTCATCAGTCAAATACAGCAACTCAAGCGGCACATTCCCGCCTAATGGTATTGCTGTGTCTTTTTAAGACCCTTTGCACAGACGCATTAGCCCTCATTTTGACAAATTTCTTTTGATTATTTCTGGAACACTTTTGAGGTGTGTAGTCTTAGCTATGGGCAGGCTGTGTTACAACAGGACAGTCAGGTAGGCGGCTGTCAGGTTCAGGCTAGCAGGAATCTCATAGCAGCGGCAGCATAAACACAGAAACAACAAAGTCAAACAACCCTAAACATAGAAAAACATTCTGATTGTTGCCAGCTTCTTTGCAGATTGGCTTCGTGCCCTGTCTGCCTTCATAAAGCCTGTAATGACTTAATGTCTCGACCCCATCTGACAACAGATTTATTTTTCAACAAACTTAGTTCCTAAGATAAGTGACAAGCATTGAGTAGAAAATTTGACAAATTCAGAAGAAGGAGAGAGACAGTCACGACTATATAAGACTCTTTAAGCCCCTCTTTAAGATACAAATCTCCTCAATTACACCTGCTCCCTGCTGTGAAAATGCTTAATTCTGTCTATGTATGGGTTATCTGTCTCTCTCATAAAATCAGCGTTGCATAATCACTTCTCAAGATTTATCGCAGGAAGTTAAATTTCTTAAATTTAACAGGTGAGCAACACTGTCTTGCGTAAGGCAGACATTGTGGGCTAAATCAGACATAAACACATTTGCTGGTTATAAAACTACTACTTTAGAATTTGTTTTCTTTGTCAAACTTTAAAAGACAAACAGAAGATACATCTACATGTTTTAGGGTGTACAAATTTGCATTTTTAATCTTTTTTGTTTCCTTCTAAAAAACAAACTACAAATGACAAGGAAATAACCAAAACAAGTTTTGGTTTTATTTTAACAGTTAATATTAAAGGTGGAGTCAGTAGGATTTTACTAAAAAATAAAATATAGACATATAAAAAAGTAATGCTGCTCAATCATCACTTCTGGGCCTCTGTATATGTTTGGAGACACACGCCCTCTGCCTGTATTTTAAAGTTTTGGCTGACTCAAGTTTTCAAGTAACGATAGCATGAGAGCACCACAGAGCACAGCTACTGGACGCTGTCCAGAACGGAGAAAGTTATGAATGTGGACATAGCGCAAAGAAAAGGAAACATAGCCCCACTGAGCAAGCAGATAAAACTTGTTTTAGAGTGAGAGTGAGTCTCGGTTTGGCTTTCAGCCGTTTTGGAGCACTGAAAGAGAGGCAGGAAAGAGCGACGCAGAGTTGGGCTACTTTGTGATGGACAGGTAGGTGCTAAACACTGGCAGTTAGCTTGTTAGCTTGCTAAATTATCGACTTCTCCATTTAAACAAATGTAATATTCCGATGTAGCTTGCTGTGCAATGTTAGGTAAGCGGTATGGCGGTATATAAAGTACACACTAAGTTACAATACTTCTGGTGCGTTAAGCTGGTAGCAGGGGCCTAGTTTGAATGTTGTGTTTACAAATGCTACTGACTCTACCTTTAACAAAAGCAAACAGAATTCTCCTGTTGGGCTTAAAGTGCAAGTTGCAAACTTGTCTTTATAAGTGCTCTGTGCAGGTTCAGGCGAGGGGAAGTTGTTTACATTTGCACTGAATCCTGCGGTAATTTGACAAAACGTGTTTACATATAATTCTTCTATCATCAGCATTAAAAACAATATAATTGTGAGGCTCCTGAAACAAATCACAAGCCAAGAAAGGGAAAATCAATTTTCATTTAGAAAAATCTTACCAAACCACAAATTAATAATAAAATCGATTTATCGCCCAGCCCTACAGGCCTACATGTGCAAAAGAGTTACACACACCACCTGCAGGGGCATCATCCTAATATTCATGTGTGCATTTACGTTGGAAGGATATCATCCTGATTTGGACTGAATGAAGTTGGAACCATCCTTTTCATAGGTGTGATCTTGAAATCAGCCAGAGTGAGCTTATCATTTTGTACATCTTTGCACTGTAATGGTTAAAGAGTCTCTCTCTACTGACCTACTAATAATTATCATTATAATTATCATAAGTTCTTTCATTATTTTAAATAGTTTAAGTATTAAAATCATTATTTTGAGTACTATTAGCATTAATCAAATATTTATATAACCCAACCGGTGCTGTCAGATCACCACCCACCTTGAGTCTTGGATCTGTTCTGAGGTTTCGGCCTGTTAAAAGGAAGTTTTTCCTCACTACTGTCACCTAGTGTTTGCTCATGGGACATTGCTTTCAATTGATGGGTCCAAAAAACTTGATATATATACTAATGAACTTGATAATTATCGAGTGTGGTCTTGACCTGCTCTATATGTAACGCATCTTGAGACAACTTTGTTGTGATTTGACAGTATATAAACAAAATTCACTTGACTAATCCTGACTATTTGTATTTTTAATCTTTTCAAGTGTAATTCGTTTGCTTAGAGAGACAAAAAAAACCATGGAACAAAGTTACAGACAAATTTGTCTGGTTCAAATGTTGTTAAATTTCTTACAGATACCCAAATAATACTGTTATAGTGAATTTTTTGGGCCAAAATTATCGTTTAGTGAAAATCTTATATCGTGACTCCTAACAACTAACACCCACCTATGACTTTTAGCACAGTTAATTGTAAAATCACAGTTTTTTATTCAGTCCTAGACAAGCACATGTAGTGTACAACACTGACCTGTTTTTTGTAGAGTCAACAGTTTCCTCTGCTCATGTAGAACATCATGGATCTGCACAACATGAGTCTGCTAACAGAAGAAACAGGTTCTTTTCCAGGTTCTTCACAGATTCCTGCATTCAGATGACAACAAGTTTCTACCCATGTATGGACTTAACAGCAACAAGATAAGTGGCTAGGCTACTTTCAAAGGCTAACAGCGAGTCACTTCCTTCTTGTAGCATTTCTTAGTTAATTAAAACACACACACACACACACACACACACACACACACACACACACACACACACACACACACACACACACACATATAGACCCTCTAAAAATTTTTTTATATAGTAGCCAGAGGGAAATACACATAATGATGAGCCTGAACCACGATGGCCACCTGAAAATTATCCCTCTGCCTCCTTTTCAATATATATATATATATATATATATATATATATATATATAGTTATAAGAGGGTTTTTGTGTCAGTT
>JAQLOL010000010.1:23794154-23811261 GCA_029783665.1 Naso thynnoides | reverse complement strand
TATATATATATATATATATATATATATATGTAGTTATTAAAGGGGTTTTGTGTCAGTTTTGCCTCACAGCAGGTGGAACATTACAGGTAGTGGATAATGTAGATGAAACTTCCGGTAAGACCCTTCAAAATAAACGGTCGATAACTTTATAATTGCTGGGTGTAGACGTCTGTTTCCCCCCAGTTTCTGCTTTACAAAACATGATATATCTCAGTTTTAATACATCTTAATAATTATAATCATCATCATCATCATCTTAGTTACATGGTAATAAAGTGCTTGAACATATAAAATACAATAGAAATCAAAGTAACCATTATTGTATTAACTGAGACATTTGAACTGTTCTTGTGTATCAGTGTGAGTGTGGCTCAAAGAAAAGTTTGAGATCCTGTGTCCTTTGTAACCTCAGTTTCATGCCTCATACCTTGTACATGCCACAGGATGGCAGCATAAGCATGTATTGTAACCAGGGAGAGATTTTGGCGTAGTCCTGGAGTTAAATGGGGACATCTTTTTCCCCTGATCATTTGATGAGATGAACGAAACTTCCACAGAGATAAATGTTAGCTAATCATGAGCATTTGGCTTAAATAACAGTCTACAGTTGGAGCTATCTGAACTAATAATAAGTAATGGCATTTTGAATAATTAAACCTGACATAAATGTCAAGTTTCTATACATGAAAGTTGCCGGTACTGGGTGCAATAAACAACATAGTTTGGGCAGTACCAAAAAAGCACTGATGGTCATTGTGGAGACTTTATCAGACATCATAGCTCCAAGTGTCTCACACCAGGAGCAACACTGTTTAAATAATTGTCTGAAATTTTGAGGCATTGAATCGTCTGAATTTTTAACATCACCACATCCAGCAGATCATTCTGAGTGTCATCCAAGAATTACAGAAGTTCTGAATAATTTCTTAGATTTATGAGAACACTTTTCTCATGAGACAAAGCTGAACATCCAGCGTGGTTCTTTGAGTCACTATTGCTCCATATTGAAAACTACAAAACCTAACCAACAAAACCTAAAAGAACAGGAGGTTCTTTTCTGTGTCAAAGTCAAGTCAAGTCAAGTTTATTTATATAGCACATTTCATACGGCAAGCGTAAACTCAATGTGCTTAAAAATAAGTAAAGATCATACATAATGAATATATTACATTAAAATTTCATATATAAAACAAATAAGAAAAAATTGGTAAAAGAAATAACAATAATAATATTGTTTCTAAAATGGAGGTTTTACCCATTAACTTAACTAAAAGCTTGTGAAAAAAGATATGTTTTTAGTCTGCTTTTAAAGGAAGACACTGTTGTAGTAGACCTGAGTTCATGTGGTAGAGAATTCCAAAGAGTAGGACCATAATGGCTGAAGGGACCATGAGCTGATTTAGTATATATTCTAGGTATGGTGAGGAGACCTTTATTTGATGATCTCAAGGGTCTGTGTGATATATTCTTCCTTCATGTTAAATAAATGGGCTTCAATCCAGCTGGTGTCATCTTTAGCCATTATCTCACCACACGTTATAGAACTGATTAATACTGCGCTGATTCTTTGTTGAAAGATGTTTTTGTCACCAAAACCACTCTGACAAAGATTAAAGGCGCAACAGTAAACATTAGTTTTGCATTTTTGAAAACTGACAAATTTAATTACATTAAACATTTGCACAAAATATCAGCCTTCATCAGCTTCATTCCAAAAATAGTGGTCAGATTTGGCTTTGAGAAGCCAGCCGAGCTGTGGTCCTTCAGCCTGCATCATGGAGGCGATCCAATGCAGCGGAGATCCAAGATGGCGCTCTGCCATTTCCAAAGAGACTGATCTCTTCCCTCTCTCGGTGCATTTCAACTCTGTAAAGGCGATGCCAAGCTTTGGAGGGCCTGGCACCGAATGCACTCTCCTCCTCCGTGTGTGTGTGTGTGTGTGTGTGTGTGTGTTTGCATGCTGTACCATCAAAACACACATATACTGTACAAACACACATGCATGCAGATTAACAGCGATGACAGATGAGTCAGGGACTGGAACATTACTTCAGGCAAAAATCAGTGGAAGGAGGTCAACCAAAATCCTTCCCCCAAAACACAAAACACACACACACACACACACACACACACACACACACACACACACACACACCATGCCGGAAAAAGAGCAACACAAACATAAAAATACATTTTCAATTAAAAACCTCCTGTTCACCTCGTCTGCTGCAGATCCAGCAGGAGGAAATAATACAAAGTTCAAAGCTTCCAGGTAGCGGAAAGAATCTTTTGATCTGCAACATTGAGCTGACTTTTAGAATCCATATTCTATTATATTCAACATTTGCATCGCTTCGTACTGCCAGTTCCTCCACCTTTCATAGTGTGAGAGTCAGCCTTTGTATTGTATGAAGTGATTTGTGAGGCAAAAAGATTTTCCTAAGGATCATTTAATGTACAAGTTCTTAATTATCTTTCAAATCTGATTTGCATAGCGTCATGTTTGTAGATTCAAACAGCACTTACAGGTCAAAAAACAGAAAAGACACTGGTTTCAGAGGTTTTTAAGTGTTTTATTCCTCTGCAGATTTTCAAAAGCAAACAGCATCAATATCAACACAAACCCTTCTCAAATAAAGAAGATTTATAAAGCAAAATGCAAATAAAACCGCTTTGGTAACACTTTATAGGAATCCTGCCTCTATAATGCATTGTAACACATTATGAACACGTTTATAATATGTTATAGGTTGTTATGGTTATGATTATGGTTATGGTTAACCCTAACACTACTTATGACTATGATTTACAGCACAACAGGTGCATTCTAGTGCATTTGAGTAAGTTCATAATGCATTATAAATACATGCTTTAAGTAAAGTGTTGCCACATTTTTTAATCTGCAGTATCAAACAAATGTAAAAATGTATATTCATCATAAACTGCAAGAATCTTCATGTATTAAAAATAATGAAATGAGCTCTCCATCATTCCTGTTTTAATGCTTTCCTTAATGAGTTTTGTGCTGAACATGTAAGGTAATTTTCCTGCTGGATTTCATTCCTCCTACTGGTGTACATTAAATTACACAGATATATTAAGAGCATGTAGTTGTAATACATGTATCGGGTTGTGTATTTTGTGGAAAGTCTTCCACAAAAGCGAAGCGTGCATCAAAATACAGGAAACATATTTTGAGACATTGGTATATGAGTGATTCTCTTAAAGCGCAGTGACTGACGACCTTTATCAGCCTCTACACTGCAGTTTGCATTCAGTGTTATATTTCTGCAAAAAGAGAGCTACAGCTTTCAGCTTTCCGGACAATCAGATCTTTTCCGACATACAGCAGTGTTCATGAGATTAATACAGAAAAGACGAAAAAAATTGTCTTCCAATATTTAAAACCCAAAGCATTTTTTAAAAATATCTAAGTAATGTTAAGTAACCAAAATTTCTTGGTAGTATTCGCTTTGATGATTTGTTGTTCATAGTTATTTGAATATATTAGTTTACTGCAAGTCTGAAACAACTGATGCAAAAACTAGACTAACATTAGATTTGCTTAGCTTCAGTTTCACCCAGTTTGTCGTACATCAGTCATACTGCAGCACCATCAAATGCCTTCCATTATCAGAGACAAAAAGGTAAACACCCTATGGTTACGTTCCTGAAGACTGAGCGTGGAGAACAGTGAGGCCCTCTCTGGTCGAACATTTCTCCCACTGTAAGCTATTTAAAATGAAATAAGAAAAAAAATCCTTACAGAACAGAATGGAGAAGATTCTAAGCTGTCGATGGCTAGCTAGACTTTTCTCTTGTATTCTATTGGACAGGAGACTCCCGTCCCTCCCAGACCACAGTATCCATCAGGGTTTTTGCTCAGGTACTGTTGATGGTAATCCTCGGCGTAGTAGAACGGCTTCGCTTCGGCTATTTCTGTTGTTATCTGACCAAAACCCTCTTCTGTCAGCACCTGAAAGAAGTGGCAACAGAGACACAAAATTCCTGGATTTATAAAAAATAAAACAGGCTGTAAACAAATGGAGTTATTAAAGTAGAGATAACGAAGGAGTAGACGAAAAATTAAGTGATCTCTGTAAGAATTACTTTTTGCAGTAACAACTAAGAACGCAGCAGAAATATGCAAAGCAAAATAGGACAAGAAGAAGAGACGGGATGAAGATAAGAAATAAAGTTCTGTTTGAACTGTTTCTATAGACAAACACAAATATTCTAGCTTTGCTTCAATAAGAGACATTTTCATGCTTTTGTTTATATCATATAATCATATCATAGTTTTTCTTTTCCTGTATCCTGCTGTTCGTCTGCACTGAACAAACTTCCATCTTCACCACAAGACTCATTTGACTTTCAACTAAACTGTTCCTGTCGAGACCTATATCTGCAAAACAATTATTAGCATTAGAAGAAGGAATGTGTTTCATATGTTTATGCAAGACACGTGAGAAGTTCCAGGTACTGATGAAGACTGACAATACACACACAAACACACTCACATACACACAAACAAGCACACTCACATTAGAATCAGTTGGTGATGACACCTTCTCCTCCTCGTGATAAAAATTACTCAACCAGATGGCGTGTGGGTAACTTAAAAGACTAAGAGATGCAGCAAGCATGAAAAGACACACACACACACACACGTTTATCAAACTGAAATGGAGGGGTGGTGTTGTGTTTTTAGCATGTGTGCAGCCGAGCTATTTGATCGTATCATGGAGGATGGAGGAGCCAAATTGGGTTTGACACTTACATGTTTAGCCTTTTATCTAAAAAGCTGCTGCTCTTCCTCCTGACAACCAAAAGCCCCCTCTGAACTGAACAGAATACAAATCTGAAGCCTCTGATGGTACTTTGTTGTGTGTGTGTGTGTGTGTGTGTGTGTGTGTGTGTGTGTGTGTGTGTGTGTGTGTGTGTGTGTGTGGGGCTCTCAGTAAGTCAGATATGTCTACACATATACACACATACATACATACATGTACACAATCAGTGTTCAAAATGATGCAAATCATCAGATGTTTTTGATTGTTCTTGATGCACTCATGATGAAGGTACTGTCAACATTGTTGCGTGTTTATATCTGGTTAAAGTTTGATGCAAATGTTTCATTTCTTGGCTAAATATTTCATAACTGGATGCCCCATTTAATTTTGAGTGCTTAGTGGCAAAACTATCCCATACTAGAATCTGCAACTTAAAGCTGAAGTAGGCGGTTTGTTTTTGGTGTCTTTGGGCAAAGATTCCATGATAACCTTTCAGCATATAGTAATTCAGGTGGACTTCTGCACCTCTCCTTGGCTCTGTGCTAAGGTATTAGAAAAAGAAGACAGTGACAAACAATTTTCGGCCAATCATGGGTCATTTCAGAAAGCCTGTGCGGTACTGGTCGCTCTACAAAGGTAAACGTGTGTTCACGTCCCCTCAGCTAGTGAAAGCCAGATACAATGGAAGACAACCCAGCAGGAAAAGTTGCTCTTCCATCTTTAGCAACAACTGCAAACACGGCAAAGCAACCCAGGAAAAGGAAGACCGAAGTATCGAGACAATCATCTAAAAGAGAGAGGACGACAAAAGAAATAAAACGTGAGCCCGGTGAAGGGCGGAGCTAGGGGGCAAAAACAGGGAGGGGGTAGCAGAGTAGCTTCATTAAGAGTTTCATGCTACAACTAGCTTGATTCCAAGACATTGCCAACCTCAGCTTTACTTGTGTTCCATATTCTGTGATTCTGTGTTTAGTTCAACAACACAACAGTTTACAGACATGATTAGAATTGTAAAAAAAAATCAGTGACATACAAACAAAGAAAAAGTGGAGCTAACAGTGATTGTCAAATTACACACTGTATGGCTGACAACAACTGTAGAAATCTACACATTAAATAGAAAATTTTAAAAAAGACTGAAACAGGCCGGCAATGAACAGCAGTAAACAAGTGAGATGGCATCATTTACAGGCAGCTTTAATGTTAAAAGGTACAATTCCTGCCTTGAATGCACTTCTAGTTTCAGTCCTTGGAAAGACTAAAAAAAGTTATTTGTTTAGTTATAGAACAAAACAATCAGACTTAAAGTGGTGCTGTGTAATTTCACACACTGGTGCCTCTAATAGTTAGCAAGAGGTAATTGTTTGAAAAACATTTTAAGCTTTGACATCAGAGCTCGGAAGTGTTTGAGGAAGATGTCAGCGAATAAACCCAGAGGGTACGTGATGCTTTTTTTAAAAAACTCAAAATACCAAAGAGAGGCACAAAAGATCTTGAATTGGCAAGTTCAGTGTTTAATGGACAGTGTTGCTGCTTGCTGTTGGATTTATGACTTCCTGTTAAGACCCCACATTTTAATTTGAGTAAGTGACTGGAAGTGCAGCACAGCAGCCAGGCAGAATGGGATTCTTTTCTCTGTTGCACTTCATGATCCCAAATGATTTTTTTTAGTTTTTTACATTTAGTAAAAACATTTATGTTGTAGTACTTTTCAAACAGGTGATTATCAGACTGCGTCAGACTAATGTCACACGTTTCAACTGCGCCTGACAGCTGCAAAAAATGTCGTTAGTGGTAAACATGTAGTGTGGTGCAGTGGGATGCCAGAATTGCAACACTGAATATTAGTGAGCAAGAAAATTTCGGAATCCAATATATCCACTTATTTTATGTATATATGTATACATGTGTATAATATTGGCTAAATGTGGTTATCAAATACTTGTGACAAAGATATGTACTGGAGGCAGGATATCTTACATTTAAACCAACTTTATTCCAAACATCCCCAGCTGGACAAACTATATACTTGTACAATTTTAAATTACAGGTCCAAGCATTTTTTCCAGCTTTAAAAATTAGTTTAAATATCATCACATTTTGGAGAACATACATGTTGATATTGATATATTTGTATCAAGCAAATATCAGCCGAGAATATCAGCAAACTGATAAATCAGTCACGCCTTACTCTCAAACACAAGGGGCTACAAATAGTGCAGAAATATTTAACCTAAAAAGAAAAAGGTTTTCAACTTTGATCCAAATGTTTTTGAGAGCTTCAGCAGAATTCAGCTGTTCTGTAAGTTTGTTCCAGATATAAAGACGGTCACCATTTTTATGAGCTTCAACAGAAATCAAACTTGCGCCTGATGTCCTGACAAGACTGAAGGGTTTGTCCACAAAAGCAGATCGGAGATGTATAATGTCCTCAAATAATTTAGTACTTTAAAAACAAGTAAGAATAACTTAAAATTCAACTCTTTGACACCAAAGTTGTCCATGCTGCCATTTGAGAATCGCTGTAATGTGCTTTATCACACGATGTGGAGACCTGCAGTCACAGGAAACTGCATGTAAAAGCATTTAGCAGTCCTTCAATTATCTTGAATGTTAACATCAGTGTGCCCATTTGTTATGGAGTGAGCTGGGATTTTTAGCAAAAAAAGACAGATGTTTTCCTCTATCACCTCTTTACAGTGATTCATCATTAAAATAGTAATTGTTTCAATATAATAAACATAAATATGTCAGAATTTAATTATGCGGCAGGTGTGGTTTGACAAATGTCTGTGGAAGTTTCTTCACTGAATTTCACCAAAATTGCTGTAAAATCAAGTTGACTTTTCTAAAAGATAACAGATATCAGCACAATATATCGTCAATAGATCATATAGAAAAATGGGCACTGATATTAACTGCACACTAATGTGATACCCAAAATGTCTGCATTCTTTCATTAAATTGGTCTGGTAACATCCTTACCCAACATCACTGCATTTTTACTGTTTCACTGTGTTTGTTTGGGCTGGTCCTGCTGCTATGTTAGCTGCCTGCTATAAATGCATAATTCACATCCATTAATTTGCATGTCAGAGAAGTAGATTTCTCATTTGAAATGCAAATACTTTGACTGCTCTGGTAAAGCAGGGAAATGTGAACAATGCTGATAAGCACCCAGGAGACACAGAGAGGAATGAAAAAACTGGACTGACGAAAGGTGAAGCCGGCATGTTAGAAATGCTAGAGAGGGATTTCATAGACAAAGCAAAAAAAAAAAAAAAAAGGAAGGAAAAGAAAGAGGAAAGAAAAGCAGCTGTTTTTCTGTTCAGAAGTAGATATATGAATGTTCATGAAAAGAAAATGTAGCCGGAGAGGTTTATCCAGAGAGGAGAGGTGCCAGAACAATGAGTACACACTGCTTCAGCACCCATGCCTGCACCCACAGAGCGAGCACACATTATTACATAAAGCAAGCATGCAAGTACACACACACACACAAACACACACACACTGTTACCACTTCCACCTGCCATTTTAGACGCAGTGCACACCCTAATGATGGGTAGGAGGCAAGAGAAGAAAAGGGAGGCTCCTTTCATGCTGCAGACGAGCGCCAGCCGCCCGCAAGGTAATTTTCTGCAGTGCTGTTGTACCTTACACACACAGAAACACACAGACACACACACGTACACACAAAATTCCCCAATCACGCTCTGTGTGAACAATGCAATCAAGCCAGGCAGCAAGCGAACATAGTCAATACCCTGACACCAAATTAACCAGACTGTTCTCTCTATTTGTCACCACTGCTGGCCTGAAACTCATCTCTTCTTCTCTTCCTCTATCTGAGCATCACCTCCTTCACTCTTAACATCTACATCTTTTATGTTTGCATGCCAGAAAATGTGGCTGGAAAAAAAGACGACATTACAACCAGGGATGATTCTGATACAAATTCAGGAAGTGTGTGGTAGCGTTTAATGTGAAAATCTTCAATCCTGTGCACTTTACATTTTCAGTTGGTTTGGAATGAAGGAGAGTAAGTGGGTAGTTAGCATTTGTTGCCATGGCCTTCCTTCTCTGTAGGGACAAAGAGGAGAAAGCCACCTACAGATTTTCTCAACAGGAAAGACTCAACGTAGGTTTTTGGGAGCACAAAGTCATTAATATTTTATATACGGCGCTGTATGAAAGCATGCAAGTCAACGAAGGGAAGTGGAAACAGGAAAATGATGCATTTACTGTCTGAATTATTGAAATGTCCTCGTTTTTTTGGCACGGAAATGTCAAATTTAAAGATATAAAAGCTTTGAATTAAGCATTAGTTAAAAATATATGGTTATTAAAAATAACCTGAGTCAAAACATAATCTGAACAAACTGAGTGTCTGCATATGTGTGTGCGTCAGTTTTGCTACTAAAGCGATTTTTGTGGAGGACAGATTTAAGGCCCAGATGGTTTGGCATGGAGTGTGTCTGCTATAGGCCAACTGCTCACACAAACACACACACACACACACACACACACACACACACACACAGATGGGAGAGGGTGGGGGAGACAATCTGGTGAGAAAAAATAAGAGGAAACAAAACCTACAAAGATTAATAGAGAGATGTGGCAGTCAGATGAAGAGAATTGATCCAGCAACAGCATCTTCCTAAAGGATAGAAAACCTGTTCAAACGCAGAGGCAGAAAAAAAAATTGTCTATCTATGACCTTCTTCCTCGGAAAAAACATACACATGCTGGTCCCTCTGCATTAAAAGAGCCACAGATGATGATTTTTTTCTCACCAGTTTTAGCAGGTTAATCCTCTTGAAAGCTATACAAGGTGTATTGTTCTTTTTTATTAATAACAATCAAAGGAAAAAGAGGGATCCAAATGTTAGTTACACCGCAGATCATTTAATACAAGCAGGAAAAAAGGGCTATTCCCACAAATCTTTCTAACCAATAAAAACATAAATCTTGACCTCAGGATGACACGATACAAACTCACTGTGTCAACAATTTGAATTAGTTTAATCATTTAAGGAGCAGGAACGAACGCGGTCAACAAAACATTTCCCCTGCCACTTTAGGAGCAGTGCACACATCCTAATGACGGAAAGGAGTGCAGTTGTACCAAATGTACATGAGCTTCCAGCAGTGAGACAGTTTGCCTGTGTGTTTGCGATCAGCTCAGCCTCTGACTGAACTCAGACCGCAGCAGACTCTCCAGTTTATTCTGTTTTTAAACAGAATGCCATCAGATAATCACGAAGGCTTCTGCAGCACTATGTTAAACCAGCACAGAGAGACATATGACTTCTAAGATTAATGTCAAAATTCAAACACCATCTCTAATCTCAAACTAGTAACTACAAATTTCTGCTCTTACAACCACAGTAGTAACCAGATTGGCACATCCTCTATATTTTAAAGGCAGATGTCGTCAGCACCCAGGTGTTCCAAGCAACAATGCTTTTTGTAACTAAATTATGATGGTTTTCTAAGCCTAAGAAGGTAGTTTTGATACTTGGCCCTAACCAACCCAAAAGAGAAATGAAAATAATAAGTCATTCAAGTCTATAAAGAGAATGCCAGTGTTGATTTTAGGTCACATGTGGGATTCGAACCTAAGTCTCTTGGAGGAAAGTCCTGTGTGCTGCTGATAGTTCAGCGGGGACGAGACAGCAAGAGTAAAAGGCAAAGAGCAGAGAAACTTGAAGAGACGAATAAATGAATGATGAACAAGTGGAAGAATATGAGAGAGAAGGGACTCTAATGCACGCCAGACATCACTAGAACAGAATAGAAAAGAATAGAATGGAATAAATAGAGTAACCTCCTCCTCCTCGTCAGTTTCCATGGCAACAAGCCCTGTTGGTGGGATAGTGGTGCAAAAGTCACAGCGGGAGAGAGTTCAAAAGAGGGAGTGTGTGAACTTGTTTTGTGTGTGTTTCTGTGTGTGTGTGTGTGTGTGCATGCTTAATGCATATGGACATATATGGCAAATGTTAAACACACAAACAAACAGCTGTTTTATCAGTGCTCATCTGTTGATGCCAAATGCTCTGCGAGTGTTTCTGAGACAAAATGAAAGGATAAGGGATGGGCAGCAGAGAAGGACACTGGGAAATGGAGTCAGAGAAAAAAGAACAGAGTGACAAGAAAGTAGATAAGACAGAATGTAGCAGAGAGGAGACAGAAGGAGGATGGATGAATAGATGTTCTTACTTTCTGGTATTGATCTCTGGAAGCCAAAGCTTCCTCCAGATGCTGCTTGGTGTAGGTGTAGATGGCGGAGCGGTATGTTGTCCCAATATCGTTCCCCTGCCGCATCCCTGCACACACATCAAAAATGGAAATATCAAGATCTAAGCTGACGTGGGGAGCCTTCATCCTCAGTTCTTGGCAGAAGCAACTTAACATCATCTGAAAACAGCAGCTGACAGCACTGTCAATAATACGACTTGCGTGGCTTGGCAGAACCAAATGCTGTTTTTGACTGTGACCTGATCACTTCACATATCCTCTCATCATTTCACTGTCAGCCTGTCAGCCTGGCAACCACAATGTTTGGTTGGCTCAAAGGTTAGAGCCACTTGAATGTTACGGCTCTAGTGAGTAAATCAGCGAGTTGTCGATCTCACACTTTGGTCAAAATTGAAGTATTTTTAACATTTATGATCCCAGGAGTTTAAATCTTGCTGACTCAGCTGATGTCCTCATTTTTGACTTTGTGCAACCACAATGCAAATTGTGCCATGCAACTAAAACGTGTTATTACATATTTGTTTATGATAGGAGCCTGCTAAAACTAAAGATTATAATC
The DNA here is from genome assembly GCA_029783665.1 of Naso thynnoides. Lineage (NCBI taxonomy): Eukaryota > Metazoa > Chordata > Actinopteri > Acanthuriformes > Acanthuridae > Naso > Naso thynnoides. The sequence goes on along the minus strand of JAQLOL010000010.1, from coordinate 23,799,648 downwards.
AGCATCACCTGTGCTTGCTGCCATTAGCATGCTAACACCTAACAGTCTTGGTTTTGAGTGCCGAGGTTGTACCTTGAGTTGGGTTGTGGCTTTCCCAGAAAACTTTGAGCAGGCTGGCAAAGCTGATCTTTTCTGGATGGAAGACAACTCTGACCACCTCAGTGTGGCCAGTCATACCTGCAAAATACAACAACTGTCGGTTCATGTGCGTTTGAGTCGGACAGAGAGACAACATGAGTAGCACAACAACTACAGTCATATAAATCTGGCTCCTCCAGTTCACAGCTTAAGAACATTATTATTACAAATATTTTACTTCTTTGATAATTTAATTCCTTAATCTTTCTAGTAAAGATCTAATTCGTATGATTTTTACTGCTCAGCGTTTAAAAATGACTTTAAAACAATTTCAAGTAACTTAACACCATCTCTGGAAAATCGTCCTCCAACTGAAAACACAGTCTCAACTCAAGTCAAGGTCACCTTCCTGTTTTTTTTTTCTAGACCTTTGACCTATCATAAAATCTTTATCATTACATAGCTTTTGTTTATTTGTCATGAATTTATAGATGTTTGAACTTTTTTGCAGGACCAGAGCAGTCAGAAAACAATCCTAATGGTAGAAAGCTCCTGAATATCCGTGGGTCCAAAGTTGAGATGATTCTGTCGAATGCGGTTTCCAAAGTCGAGAATAAATTGTCAAGCTGGACTTTTAAGGAAATATGGTGGCTGGTCGGTGCTCAAGTTCCATGACAACTGAGTCACTGTGTTTGCTGGTGAAGACTGTGAGCTTCAGCTGAGAGCTCTGGAGTAAGTGAGCATGTGGTACTCAGGTTGAGACTGTTTTGCCAAAAGCTTTTTTCAAGGTCAAAACTTACCTGCAGAGCTTTAAGTACTTTTTGTACTTTTATTAGATTTTACAAATGTTCTCAAACTTATTGAATTTACACCTAAAAAGCCAAATTATTTCAGTTATTGTCCTTGAAAAGCTCACATTAGTCCTAAGCTGATTATGATGTTCAGCCATAACAAATGCTCCCTCCTGCAGACAGACAGATAGCAGCTGGTGTTGGTAATGAGTGTGACCCATTACGTTGCACCTCTTCTTCCTCCTGTCTCTCTCCTGTCTCTCTCTCTCTCTGTCTTATTACTTTTTTAATATCAGGAGTTATGGATTCCTACAGTAGATATTGGCGAACAGAGACAAAGCAGCGGTCGATATTAAATTATTGCCTCGCCAGGCCAATCTCGCAGGAATAAATTCATCTCGGACGAGACCAGAAATAAAGTGTTGAAACCAGAGCAGAGGATGAAGCTGCAGAGACGTCCACATAATGTACGTTTAACTGTAAAATTATCTTACAGCCCCATTACGTCACTTGTTCAACACAAACAACTGACTCTGTGGATCCCACAATGCACTGAGAGGAAAGAAAAAGCCGTGTTTCCATTTAATTGAAAGCTAATTCGAAGCAAGTTATTGAAATCTGGCAAAAAAGAAAGCAAAATGTGAATCATAATTGATTTAGTGTGAATAAATTTGGCTACACAATAGATAGATGCATCAGAAGTTGGTGTGACACATAAAATAACTTTTCACTTTTCTTATCTTTTATTTGGTTAATATTTCATGAATTTGTTTGAGAATCTAATTGATTGTTTTGCTTTGCATTCATATTAGATTATTATGTCTGATAAAAGAAGGATTCACTTGTTTACTTTATTAATTCAATCCTTTGTTGAAAGATAGTTGTTATTTGGAATATTTAGTTTTTCCTTTTTAAGATGCCGGAGTAGAAATGAGGATGAATTCTTTTGACTGTAGAGGAAGATGAAAACAAATTATGATGAACAAAGTGACTGAGAGAGAAACTGCAAATGAGACACATAATGAAAAGAGTGGGAGAGCCTTGAAAACCTGGTAATAATACCTGTTTTATCACAAAAAGAAAAAGCACACAAATTAAATCAGCACAATTTGGACCTACGCTGATCTGACTGTAAATATTTAACCAACAATGAATATGCAGATCAATCTTTTTTGTCTCTCCTAAAGAAGGAAAGGTGTGAGGAGCATTTAATTTAGCCAAGAGTCATCTTTCATTGCACGACAATGTGCTAATTAAAAAAAACAAAGCCAGCAGTTCAAACCAGGTTCAAATCTAGTTGTTAAAACATTTTTTTAGAAACTTCTGAAGTTCTCTTCATTAGGGAACTAGATTAGAACACATTTTAACCAATACATACAAAAAATACATAGAGATGTAGGAGCACGATGAAACCAAAATATATTACAACAATACCGTTTTATATGATATTAGGAATGCATAAGTTTTAAATACAACAAAATGTTTGCAGTTTAACGATATATTTCCAGACAAAATTAGATCTACAAACTTTTGTTCTTACTACAAATAAAGATGTTAAAAAAAACTGGCCCAGCTGTAAGCTTGCTGAATGAAATGAGTACATACAAAGGTCTGTAATAAACAAGTCATTTTATTATCAGTAACTCATAAATACTGTCACTTAATCAGTTAATCATTTAGGCTGTGTATGAGCTTATAAATGCAAATCAAGTAGTTATGATAGACTCTACTTTGATAACTATCAAACAGATTTCCATGAACTTCAGAGCAGTCGTTCAGGGTCCACAGAGCATTCATACTGGTGACTTTGAGGAGCCTTAAGTGCGACATTTGTGGGTTAAAGTAACGTGCCTCAACAACTGCTGGATTGATTTTCATGAAACTTTTCATGCCCCCTTCATGATGAACTTTTGATGATTCCTTCACTTTTCGTTGGTGCCATTTTAGGTCAAATTTCAATTACTCCAAAACTTTGGTTCATGGCTAAAAATATTTACAAAACTATCAGTTGCCCTTTGTGTCAAGTGTTATCAGAAAAAAGAAGGAATGGTAACAGTGCATATGAGCAAAGCGTGACAATTTTGGACTGAGCGGAAATTCGCTTTGGTGCCGCTCACACCTGTACTGTCAATGCTCACACCATGAGATGAAAGCATGCCCGACCCAGAGCACATCTGAGTACCCCACCCACCCACAATACTCTCTGTTTCCTACTGTCCGCTGCAGCTCAATGGACTTCAAAAAGCACTTTAAAAAGGAAACTGAGAAGTCATACAGGTGTACTATTCCCATTCCTGTAACAGATGACGATGATGTCGTACAAGAAGAAGAGCGCTGTGAGCGATTTCAGAGGAGAGGAGCGGAGTGAAATCTGAGTTGAGTGCTGAGCGATACTGAGCACACCAGCTGATCGGGGGACTTTGAACGACTGAGTGACGGAAACGGACAGCTGCACAAACAATGAGCGGAGATTTTTACCGCTCAGCTCCGCTCACATGCTTTGAATGATAACATGCTAAATTAAGATGAATACTGTAACAGTATACATGTAAATCCTCAGCATTCTAGCATTGTCATCGTTATGTATTTTCACCATAGATATATTCATTCAGTATTTATTTCTGTATATATTTGCATTGTTTACAACTTAGAACACACATTTTTTCACACGTTTGTGTAGGTTTGCATTCCTTACAATTTTTTTTTTAAATCTTTTTCGCACAGTATTTATTGTGCTTGTTTTTGGCTTTTTGTCTATTTCTATTTCAACACATGAAAAATCAGGGCCAAATTCATTGTATGTGCATACATACTTGGCCAATAAATGCCTCTGATGTTAGGATAATGACGTTAGCATGTACGTTGCTGCAAGCCAGTGGCCTAAACTGTTGAGAGCATTTATACTTGCGTTGGCCATGTTGCTTTGCAGTAATGTGCTGAATACATGGATGTGTTCTTCATTACCATAAACAATGGCTAGTGGAGCTAAAAAAAATAGTGTTGTGGAAGAAAGAAAGAAGACGTAGGTGGAGATGGTCTGTACAACTGAGCCATCGGAGAGGGAGGGTTATATGTGGAAATGCTCTACCAAGCAGACCAATCACAGTCATTGCGGTCCACATCACTGTGACGTTCAATAACATGTCAAGCTATGGCGGGCAATGCACCTACACAGAGGCTACGCTGTAGGTATGGCATAGATTCAACACAGAAGCATAAATCAGGACTAAGAAAAACTTCACATGACAGCTAGTGTGGCTGTAGGCTTCGGAATGAAACTAAGTTATAAAGAATGGAGAGACAGGTGGTGATGCCGGTCTAATGATGGATTTACTCTGTACTGGCTGGCAGAAGGAATCACTGAGAGGTCTGGACCCACATCACAAAGAAATACGCAAACAAACACACACACACATAGACACACACACACACACACCACACACCACACACACACACGCACACACACACACACACACACACACACACACAAACACAGTCTGCTGCGAGTGGTCAGGCATCAATAGCAGCTTTACCCATGCCCCAGTATAATAGGGCCTGGGGGAAATTATTCACTCCTCTGTTTATGTGTGTCTTGTTTTCCACAATCTATTGACTCTCAGTAGAGAACACAGTGCCCATTTACACTTTGTGTGTGTATGTAGGTGTGTGTGTGTGTGTGTTTGGGTATGCAGAAGCTACCTGTACAGACTTCCTTGTATGTGGGGTTTAGCGTGTATCCTCCTGAGTAGCCCACTTGGGTGGAATAAACCTCTTTTTGCCTCCAGAACTTCCTCTCCGCTCCCCAGAAACAGCCCATACCTTCAAGAAAAGACAACAAAACTATGAAAAATGACAGAAAAGGTCTTGTCGAGCTACGTATCATAGCTTCGAGAGCACTTACCAAGGTTTAGAGGTGCAAAACCTAGTCAATTAATTGTTTCAGACATTTTTTTTTCAAGCAAACACTCTCTGGTTATAGCTTCTAAAATTAGGGCCTGACTGATATAAGGGGAGGGATTTTGGGGGCCAATGCTGAGACCGATATTAGGGAGCGAGAAAATTTTGATACACATACATACAGTTTATACATCTACAATGTAATTACAATATTTTAAATCATTAGTCCAAGTATTTTTTCTGGCCTTTAAAAACTGTTTTTATATCAGGGCATTCTGAGAACACATAAGCTGATACCGATATATCGGCGACAGGCCAATATCAGCCCATATTATCGGCAAACTTATATATCAGTCGGAAACTATTTAAAATGTGAGGTTTGCCTTTTTCTGTGCAGAAAAAAGATAAAGACTGTTAGTCAACCAAAACCAAATACACAACATGGTAATATTGTTGGCTTGGTCACTGGTTAGGAACTGTTCTCATTGTTCAAAAAGGCCAGTACAGATCAAAGTACAGCAGTAAGTTTCTATATAACCAAAACCTGAACCAGAAATAAAAGTCTGATTTTGCCTTCATACCAGAATGAATCTGAATCACAAGCCTTTTAAGAAAAACAAATATTCCATAGTATTATGTATACAGACACTTTCTAATATGCAAAACTACAGCGAAATAAATTTCTAGGTCAAACTAGCGCTGCATTAATCTGCTTTCATTTCCTGGTA
>JAQLOL010000010.1:23774686-23786492 GCA_029783665.1 Naso thynnoides | reverse complement strand
TGAGAAACGTTTGCATCGTGGTGGGCGGGATATTTTCAACTTCGACCAGTCGCTACTGCTTGGTCATTACGTATGTTCTAAACTTTTGCCAAAGCCCATCGGAATTAACGCTAAAACATCGTTCCCCTCGATAAAAGGTCTTAGACATTCCTGTTGTTCAGACTTTAGTTCTTCAATTTGGGGAATCAATGATAACTCTTTGTGTATTGCTTCGGTAAACTCCATCCTTGCTTCGAGTGCTGGTCAAAACAGAGCTCGAGTTCAACGTCATATCGCTGAGCCCTCCCTCTGCTCGCTGATTGGCCCGCACGATTTTAGGCCGGAGAAAACGAAAGTGTATTGAGAGTCCCTTGACTGTGTGGTAGCTTAAGATAATTAAGCAGACCACCAGTAGGCGCTAGCCTGGCTAATCGGGATCAGCATCGGTTCCAAAAATCCTGAATCAGTCAGTCGGTCTGAATTAAATCAGCTTTGGGTAAATATTCTGAGTTGTTTCCTGCTCAGATGAAAAATTCTGCTCCCTAAACTTTTTGTGGAATTTAAAGTTTGTTTGATTTTTTTTGTCTACGGAAAAAAAATGCTAATTCAGTCTAAAATTGCACCTTATGCTTAAAATGTATTGAGACAGCAGTCAGTGAACTCAATTGTGCTTATTTTTTCCCTTTAGTGGTAAAAAATTAAATTTAAGTTCTTTGCAAGAAAATTTAGGAATTATTTGAAAACTATATGTTATTACATCTCCTCTTTTTCCAAAAGACAAATGTTTTGTAAATTGTGAAGTGTGTTAATGCAAGTGGGTGCATGTGCCATAATATCACTGATTTATCAGCAGCCTTCACTTTATACACCTTGTTACCTGCATTCTTATCATTTCCTTTTCATTTAAATGTTTGAAACACTTGAATGCTATGTGTGTTATTAGAGTGGTGGTTGGGGTTAATTTATCACAGGCCTTGTGCGTGTGTGTTCGTGCATGTGTGTGACATGATCGATTGATCACTCAGAGCCATTAGTAGTGAGAGTGTGTCTGTATGCTGTAGGAAGGTGGGCTGCAAGAAATTGCACTTAATGCACTTTTACTTACAAGGTGCTGGACTGATTAGACCCTTTCAGACATGGAATCTGTAAAATTGCTGGGTGCATCTATATATTAAAGCGATGGATTTTTGCATTAACACGCACCGAACTGTAAGTCTGTGCTGTGGAAAATGCTGATGTTGACTGATAGACCCAATGCTCTGAGAGAGGGTTTTGACATTTTCATTCAACACATGTAATGAAGTAGTTTTAGTCCAAGGTATTTCTACTTTTACTTGAATAAAGTATCTGTATTCTGCTGAATTGCTGCAGTATCAACACAATTTGTGGTCGGATGACCCAACTCTCTTCTGGCTTGTCTAGACATCTGGTGCATTAGTCAATGCACCCCTAAGATCTGAAAATATCTTGTGTTTTCAGATGAAACAACCAAACCTTGAATATCTGAGTGACAACACAGTTAACTTCTCAGCCTCTGTCTCCTTCTAGCTTTTTATCTGTATGATCTATAGGTCTCACTCTGTAATGTCTCTGCATTCTCCTCTAAATGCCCGTCATTTTGCCCACCAAGGTTATTGGGCCACTGTGCAAACAACAAAAGAGCTCTGCTGATGGGATCGCACACAAACACACACATTCATTTGCTGGAATCCCTCTGTGTTGTCGTGGTAACGGCTGTGACAAAGGCAAATGGATGGAGGAGTTTCAGCCTGAACCTGATAACACGGCAGCCTAGAGATGAGCTGGAAACATTGAGAGAAGTTTGAGACTCCGGCTTCACCTGGATTCACCTGATCCATGCATCTGAGTAACTACACAGTCACAAGTATGTGAACAACACAACATGAAGCCATAACACAATGTAAAAATACTCTTATTACAATTTCAAGTCCTGCATTAAACATGTTATTTAATTAAAGTGTGAATGTATAACTATAAAAATGCACGCACTTGAAGTGTTATAAGTAGTTAAGCGCTGAAAGAACAAAAAATACTAAATTAAACCTGTGACTGCTTTATTATCATACATGATATCATTAAACTATTACTGATCATTTTCTCCATTAATTGATTGAAATGTTGCCAAAATTACATCCAGCCCCAACTGACACCTTCACAATCTTAGAATTATATAGTCAAAATTATTAAAAATGCCCTGATAAAATTTATTATTTAAAAGAAAAATAGAAAATATATCCATTTGTGCAACTGGAACCATGAACTGATTGAGTTTAAGTCTTTTTATTTTCTGTAAATCAACTAACTGATTAATAGATTCATTGGCAAAGCTATATTTGTAGTAATTTAATCAAGATATTATGTAAAAGATCATTGTATTCTGTAACATTGGGAAATTATCAACCAGTCTGGGCTTGGATTGGCCATATTTTAGGCCATGTAAGTTTCATGAGTTTAAAATCACATGAGTCTCTGGTAAACAAGAGCAGGGCTGCAAGTTTTGTTTTCGATTTTTATGCATCTAAGTAAGTTTAATCAACAGATTAATCCTTTAGTTTTTATTTTTCTCTGGACCAAAGAGTCCAAAGTTAGTGCTTGTCTTGTCTGTCAAATCCTACAGGTGTTCATTATACAATGTATAACAAAAAAAGGCAAAAATTTCCCACATTTCTGAAACTGTAACAAGTAAATGTTTTGGTATTGGGTAATTAATAAAAGGAAGAGATTGTATGTCCTTCATTCCAACACTAGGATATTAATTGTTCATCACAGACTATTTCTACTTTTTCTCTGCTTCTGAGATGCAAAAAGGAAATAGGGAAAGTTTGTCCTTAACAACCAAAGCTCAGGGAATTCACTGTTACTTTTCACTGTGGGCTGTTCTAAACAGCTGGCCAAAGAGTTTGTGGATTAAACTGAGCTGCAGTTTTCAGTGTCTGCTGCCAAGAAGCAACCTTATGTTTTTTAAAAAATAAAACTGGTATGTTGAAATCACACTCGTATTAGTATATTATCACTACAGCTTTTTCTGTCAACCTCAAAGACTCCCTGCAAATATTCCAACACAGCAAGCTGCAATAATAATGACTCACCTGCTAATTAAAAAAAAAACAGCTGCTTGATGTCTGAAACATCTGTGCTAAACTGTGATGACGTTGGCAATAACTTCTTTATTAAGCCTTAGTTTTGAGTTTTCTCTGTGTGTGTGCGTTCTTGTACTTGCACCTCAGTGAGGACCACCAGGAGTTTTTAACCAGTGGAGTGAGGCCACTTTTGGGAAGTGAGAACATTTAGGATAAGGTGAGGGTTATGCATGTAGTTTTGATAGTTAGGGTCAGGGTAAGGGGGTAGAAAATGCATTAGGTCAGTGAGTGTCCTCACAAGCACAGCAATACAAATGTGTGTGTGTGTGTGTGTGTGTGTGTGTGTGTGTGTGTGTGTGTGTGTGCACGCGCACGCTTGGGAAAGGTCAACTAGGAGTAGTAATGCCAAGTAACATCAGAATACAAGAAACTAAGTAATTCAGCTTTTGACCTCTGACGCTAAGTGCAAATCCCAATCTAACCTATGAGTTTTGTTCAACATACTAATCTTACAGTGCTAGTTAAATTGAAACTAGACAAATTTTAATAGCGGTTGAAAATGACACCATTTACCGCTAATTTGGTCTCCAATAAGCCCTGTTTTTACTGTGATATTTTCTTTGCCATCAGGATGAAGGTTTTGCAGAAAGATGAGAAATCAGTGACGCTCTCTGTTCTCTCTGTCCTAATTCGCTGGTCTACGCTACACGTTTTAGCAAGGGGTTATGTCAATTAGCTCTTCGTGCCAAATTCATTAAAATAGAAAGGTGATTTTAGACAGATTTTCAACGCCTCAATTGGACATAAACAAACACATAAGTGGCACAGTCCAGACTATATGGGAACATTTGATACCAATTACCCTGACCAATACTGACAAAAAAACTTCTTACTTATTAGAATTTTCTGCAATTATTACAATATCACACGTTACTAATGCTTGTAAATGGACATCTACTCTATTTTCATTCATTCAGACACATTACTTTGTTATTTTTGTGTTTCATTACTGAACCTTAATCAACCCTGATTCCAAAAAAGTTGGGACACTGTGTAAATATGAAAATAAAAAACAAAATATAATCATTTCCAAGCAAACAGTTCTCACAAAATATAAACCTAATGATTCTCTAACCTGTTACCTATGAACCTGTTTACCTGTGGAATGTTGCAAACAGGTGCTTTGAGTTGCATTACAAAACTTTCAGTCTTTTGTTGCTCCCGACCAAATTTTCAATCAATGGAGTTGCTGAGGTAAAACATTAAAAAAAAAAAAATTTCTTTGTACTGTTTTTTGGTTATATGTCAAAAAGAATTGGAAAGTTACCACAGTCTGCTTTGTTTATGTTTCAAAGTGAGTCCCAACTTTTTTAAAGTCTGATTTGTGCAATTCCATTAAAACTGATGAACTCCATTTGCAGATAAAGATCATGTGACGCAATAAAAAGCTCAAGAACATCTGCTACACGGACTGTGCGGTGAGATTATTTCGTCAAATGTTTCCAAGGACATGAACGAACATTTAGTCCCATCATTTGAATTTAACATACGACAGCTATTTCAATTTTAACCAAATCTTCAGCTTCAGACTTTCAAAAAGGCAAACATTATGGAAACACATGCTTTGGTCTTTAGTAAGAGTATCTGGCCTGATGTGGCCTGTTTCAGAACTCTCTGAGTCAGTTTGAAGACAAAAGTCATCACATTAACAATGAAACATAACAGACATCCAGTGCTTAAACTGGCATGAAACCACTTTCCCCAAAATACTTAAACAATAATCCCACTGATCTGGTCAAAGGTGTTTCGGAGCCAAACAAGCATTCATACACAAACCTCGTGCTTCGTGCAGTGTTGGCCTTCCTCTGGCTACTAGTCCAGGTCAGAGATGCTGTTTGGCTATTTTTAAAAAATGCAATATAAATTACTTTGTTGCCATTTAAACTACATGTCGCATTAACTTGACATTGAGGTTGAGTTGCATTTTGTCTCCGAAACCTGGTCCGGTGACGGGTCCAACGTCTCCAATTTGGAATATGGCTCAAAAAGATAAAATCTCGTGTTTCGCCTTTTTCGTTTCCGTAGCCTTTTCAAAGCTGAGTTTTCAGTCGTTTGTAAGTTCTTTTTCTCTCGTCTTTTCGGAGCCGAGGCAGAGTTCTTCTGTATCCACCTCCACCACGCCTGGACATTTGATTTCCTCTGGCGCTGCAGCCCTGAGCCAGACAGACAAAGGAGGGGAAGCCCTGCCAAGTCTCTCCACTGCAGGCATGGCTTTTCCTTTCCTCTCTGCTCCCTCGCTCTTTCTTCGTCTCTCTCGATTGTGGCAGCATTCCCGAGAAGCTTTGGCGATGCTCCAGCATGTCTGCCTCTCTGTCTGAACCCATCCATCCATCCATCCATCCATCCATCCCATCCCGCCATCCTTTTCTGGGTGGACCCCCGCCCTCCTAACCCTTCCGCTCCCACATCCTCCTTCCCCGTCCAGCCTTCATCAATCCTCCCCACTGATATACCGAACAGACTTTGGGTAAATCAATCTAAACTAAATGTAGAAGACTCATTTAAAATCGCTCAAACACAAACATTTGACTCTGCACTCTAACTCTGAGTCAATATATCTTCTCTGAACAACCTTTACACTTGCCATTTACTTCTGTCATCTTTCTCTGTTTAATGTTAAAGGGCAGTGAGCGAGGGTGTGTGTCAGGGAGTGTGTGTCTTGTGTCTTTTGTTCAGTGCCAGTGCAGATCTATTCATCATGTGCCAAGACTCAGAGCCCTCACTTGTAGTGAAGAGGGGGCAGATCGGTGCCAACGGCCCCGACTGCCAACTTAGTGTTGCTGTCAGTTTGTTTATACACAAAAATCTCTATCTGACAAACACACACTTTTGTTTTAGCCGTTTACATGTTACAGTGGCAAATATCCTTTCAAAATAAATATTAAATATCAAAATAAACAAGTAAATAAACAGATGTGTGGATTATTACAAGCTAATAATTTACTGATGAACTGAAAGTGCTAAGGTCTGAAATTTGTGGCCAATCTTATTATTCAGTGTCTTCAAACAGGGCTGATCAGTTTTTCAATATTATCTTCATAGACTTTCAGTGATTTTACTTTGTATTTTCTTGAAGTGCATTCTAGGGAAATTGTAAATTAAGACTAATAAAATATATTATTAAAAGTTTTTGTTATGCATGCGTGTTAAGAAGCTTCTGATGTGATGCAGGAAAACTTAATACAATTATGCATTTCATTATTGCTTTAAATATGATTTTGATTGTTTTATGTGATTTTAAATGTCATAATTTTATGCTGTTTGATAGGAGAGGACGTAGTTATGTGAGGATTAAAAATGCTGTGCATCTGCAACATGCACCATAAGCATTTAAGTGGTTTTGATGTGAATGATTAATAGACTTTAACTGACACCAAGTGTCCAAACCAGATTTACCTAAGCTTTAAGAGGAAAATGTTTAATCATGACTCGAGTGTTCAATGTTTATGTCACAAACTTTAAACTAGGATAGCTAAAATACCATCTAAAACATTCAATACTTGGAAAATATTTCTATAGGCCTAAATATTGTGACACTGAATGTGGCAATTTTCCCTGCAGCACCACAAATGTAAAGTCATTATGATAAACAGTCAATGTTTCCTCATTATGTGTAATTCTTATTCTTCTATGAAGTTATTATTGTTGTTTGCTCCAACATTTGCCAAGATATACTTCCAAAACCACATCAGTTAGTTTTCACATTGTTTTCTGTTTGGCATTATTGTCATTTATTTAATGCATCGTTGCACGTACATCTTGTGTGTTTCAATGTGTGTAAGTATCGGAAACAGAAGTGATCTGTTAAACGAAGTTATTTTGGCTACTTTTCTATTTCTATTGTTACTGAATGTCAGTGATCATCATGTCCATCTAAATATAATTAAGTGGGATTTTCTTTTTTTCGTTCATTTACATAATCAGCAAAGAAGAAAACCGATGCTAAAAAAAGCTCACATCAACACGCCGAGCCAAACAAACTTCGACTTGTTCGACCTCAGGCACTGTTTTTGTTGCCTCCCCTTATTGGACTCGACTATTTTCGTCTACTTTCGAGGCAAGTCACAGCTCAGCTCCAACAATCTTTAAAAGTTATATAAATACTCGAAACGGTGTCTGTTGTCGTCGTGTACGGAAGGCAGTACCCTAATAATGAGCGTCCGATAACCAGAACACTACAACAACCAACACAATGTTCCTATCGACCCATAATTCTCCGTAGTTGTTTCATTAAGTTCGTCTATATCATGTTGCTACGGAAGCTAACAATAGCATGCTAAAGCTAGTCAGCGTCAGGCTTAACGTTACCGGAGACTTTCATGCTGTCAGTCCGGCCAGGCAGTGCTGTCTCTGGAGTCGGCATCTGGGTTTTAGATGACATGTCTCCCATCCTACTGTTGACAAAGTATCGCCAAACCAGACGGACCCTGGAGGAGGAGACCATTGAACCAACAACAACACCAACACACCGCACTCTCACTGTGAGCTAGCTCAGTCAACGTTAGCAAGCTAAGCTACATAACAGCCAACTTACCTAACATCAACACAGTGCTTGTGTAATGTCACGGTTGTCACGTTATGCAATCTTTTAGTAACTTAATATTTCACCACTTCTTTCCACCTTTTATGTAACATCAAATGCACGCCGAAATAACCAGAGGACTTCATTATTTTTTTTAAATAGTTGACAGACCAATTTGAACGTGTTCGCTGTCATATGTGTATAAAGTAAAACTCAATTGTCAGATTTACGACTGGAGTTTTGTTTTTTGAAAATCTTTCTAGAAGTTATACCTGCTGCTTTATAGCTCAGACATTTCTAACTGCATCACAGAAAACACAGGCGTTCGAGCTTTACTTCTGTTAATATGTCATTGTAGTTACTTGGGTCCTTGTGGCTGTTTTTAATTAAAATGTCCTTTCAACAATTGTCAGTTTCTCTGGCGTCGTGGTATCATTCACAGATGTAGCTCAATTTTAACTTGGAGTTCATACAAAGCATCAATGGCTATCTTGGGTACTGGTGGTAAGGTCTGGTATTTAGGACCTCATATATACATCTAAATTGTTTTTCTCTTTTTTTTTCTTGGAATAAAAACCATAGATTAAGATATAACCAGGGAGAAGCTGCAGTAGTACAGCTGAGTTAACTGTTAATTATTCATGCATGTGCTATTATTCATCATAGATGTGGGACATACATATATGGAACATAAAAATCATACACAAGTAACTATCAAAGCCATTAAAAATATATATATGATAGTTTGACTGACAATAAGTCATTAATTTCATTATGTCACTTGTTATTTTGAACCTACTTAGGCCCCTTAATCAAGCCTAGCTTTAATATGACACTGAGATTTATGCATGCCAAGCAAAGTTTTATCTCCTCAAGTGGTATTTTTCATGCATTTGTAATCCATCAAACATGAAAACAGTTGAAAATGTGTACGACATGAAATAAATTGTGAAGCACTGAGGATGAAAAAACATCTGTACATTGTCATGTCCTAACTTGTGACCTATTTGTCAACATGTTTGAGGCAATCAACACCAATTTCCTCCTGCTTCCTTCTTTTTGTGGTATTTTTTTTCCTGTAAGCAACCACACATCCTTTTAGATATTAACAAACAAAGCAAAGGAAACTCTTGGGAAATTTAGTTCTTGTTACATTTCTGTTGTTGTGATGTGCTTATCCAAAATGCATGCAGATGTAGCCTAAAAGTAGCCCAAAAAAAAAGGATTAGAATCCAGAAATTTATTTGCATAAAGGTTTTTACAACATGAGTATTAAAAGCAAAACATCAAATAATAATAAATTAGATGAAACCAAAACACCTTATTGGAAAATTATAGCAATAAAATGCAAATGCAGGGATGGAACCCGTATGCGTGTTATGTGTAAATGTGCATAATTTTTGCTCAGACCTCTACTCTGTTTCTATGTGTTCAAATCAAAAGAAGAATTACACTTGTATCATCAAGTTGTACTTTTCAGACTCTAAATAATAAGCTTGTAAGTGGTTGAAGAAAATAAGGTTCTGTGACATGGAAGCCACTGATTACTTCATGGTCTGTGGTTCCAATGGTGCAGTCAAATGAGTGCACAACAGCCCCCACCCGTACTGGTTCCCAGTATGCTGGGGTGGGGTGGGGGTGGAGGGAGGGGGCAGCTGATGAGCCATATGGAGGAACCCAGGAGGAACGCTGCTCATGTTGGAAAAATATTAATTTCAGCATCTGATTATCCCTGTATGAAGGTGAGAATCATCAATAATTCAGGAGGCTTGTGCATAATTTCTCATTCCACCAAAGGGAGTCTTTGGAGTGGATGGGAAGACTTCCAGTTTAATGTCTGTTACCGTGGAAATGTTTTAGAGGATATCAGGTGTTTCTGGTTGCCTCAGCTTGTGAAATTTATTCCAATAATGCAAACCAGACAAGTACAACCCTGAGAAGGAGCACATCACAATGCAGGCAAGCAAACAGAAAGGATCAGTCATGTTTATTGACTTTTTTTTTTCAGTTAACATTTAAAACTAGCTTGCTTTTCCCTTCTTTAGGCAGACTCGTTCAAGTCATGGGCTTGATTTTATGTTTGCCTTGTGGTGTTGATCTTCACTTTGTCTCCCTGTCCTACTTTCAGCAACAAAATGTCCTACTGTGTGTAATGCTAACTTATTAAATAGAGGTAGTGGTGGTAAAAGTGGTAAATTTAAATGTTTTCATATTGAGAGTCACATAGGCCTATGTGTTTTTGCCACTTTGGAAAATGATCCTGTTTGTTCCAACATATTAGCTTAGCGTTACAGACTAATAAGGAGGAAGCTAACCAAAGACAACAAAAGCCTAGCTGAAATGCTAATGCCAATTGTTCCTTTAACCACGCTGTTGATTTCTATTTGTTAAATAAACAAGATACAATAGTATAAAAAGGCAGTGTTGTCAACAAAGCTGTGGTTGTGCTAACCATATCTGCTTTAAGTGTCCCAGCCTCCATTAGGCCGATGAAGGATGTGCAAAACAATAGCCTAATGTGCAATAGAATAATGTGCAATAAATATGTTAGCACTTGTGCACTTTACTCACATGGTTTGGTTCAGTAGATTAATGTGCAATTAACATAGGCCTATTAACATTTGCACTTTATCCACACCTTATATTTTCATGTAATAGACCAAAGTGCACTTTAACTCAGACTATAAAGCACCAGGTTGTAAATGACATTCGTTTGTTTGTTTCATCTTCATATCATGTGAAGTAGCCTAATTAACTTATATTACACTATGCCAATGTTTCTCATGTTTTTATTGTGTGTTGTGATGTTTGGCAATGTTTTCATGAAGCAATCATGCACTGAGCTTGAGCCAAATTTCCCCCACGGGGACAATAAAGTTTAACATTACCTAACCCAAGTGTTTTAAGTGCTGAGCTACCGTTAGCCTAGCTTGGCAGACTGAAAATAGGCAGATGTTATCCTCCACTAAAAGCAGATAATAGATAATAGCAGTGTTAAGGCCAAATGCTCCGTAAAACACATTGAATTGATTTCTATTTATTGAATAAATATGACATAATATGTAAATAAGATAACTTTCAGTTGCTGATTAAACTAAGGTTAGGCTAACCATCTCTGTTTCCAGTGAGTGTGGAGCTATCTTAGCCTTGCCTAGCTTAGCAGACTGAAAACGGGACAGTTAACCTCCACTAAAAGAGAACTGCCTTAATTTTCGTCAAAATTCACAAGATACATCATGTAGGCTTAAAAAGAAACCCTTTGCTGCCAGAAAGCACTTTTAATAAGGTTTAGAGGAGGCTATGAATACTCCTCTGCTTTCAGTGTTTGTGCTGAACTAGCCTAGCTTATCCAGAATGAGATCAGGCCCCTTACATTTCCAAGAACACAAAGCATTGGGTCCTATTAACCAGTAAACACAAAGGCACGGGGTGAACAGATGATATTAGACCAAGTGTGTGGACATTCTTATCCACTTTTTTTGCAAATTACTTGAAGCAAATCTTAATGTTACAGCATGCAAGGGTATTTTAGAGAGCAGGCTGTGACTCCAGGTGTGGACCGTTTTCCTGCTTCAGTTTGACAAGCTGTTGTGCATAAAAACATGGTCATAACTTTTTTTCCCAGTATGATACAGAAGCACTTTTCATTGACTAAGAAACAGACCTTATCACCCAGCACACAGAGGCCAGTGATACTCTTGTTGGTAAATGGGAAGAAATCCCTTTAGATTAAAGCCCATGTTTTGGAATGAACAATTAGGATCCATTTATACTGTTCACAGATCTTTTTAATTTAAATCATGTAGGATAGGCCTGCTTTGATTCAGATGTTTGTGGGCTAAGACTACAAGTCTATTTGTTGCTTTGTGAAAATTGTATAACATTTACATACAAACTCTAGGCCTATTAGCTGTAGGCCTGAGTGACAGTTCAGATTTAGATGGATTGGACCATGTTTCACTGTTTGTTTGGTGAGGCAGATGCTCTCTCTCTGTCTTTCCTCCATCATTAGAAGAGGATGAACAGCAGAGGGAGGACAGAGCTGAAGATGTAAAAATCATCTGACTCCCTCTCTTCCAGAGGACCACCCCTTCTCCTCTCCTCTCCTCTCCTCTCTCCCTCTGACTGCGCCCAACTTCTCTCT
>JAQLOL010000010.1:23762014-23774560 GCA_029783665.1 Naso thynnoides | reverse complement strand
CTCTCCATCCATTCAGTTGCTGTATCCACCTCCTGACTGCACACATCACACACAAAACCTGTTTTTTGAGGGTTTGGGATGTTGCACGGCACCAGTAGGCCTGCTCTTCTGGGTCTGGACTATTTGTCACTGAGGGGCTTGTCTGTATGGAAAAGAAAAGCCTATTTATTTTTTTAAATTAAGCTGCAGAAGAAGGACTGTCCGACCTCCGCATCCCCCGCAGCATCCATCCGCGTCCTCCGCATCCTCAGCATCACTGCATGGACCATCCAGAGGAGAGGAGCGCGGACCGGGCGGCGCACGCACATCAAGCCGGTTTAACGCGTGCTATCATCGGACAAACAGAGCTCCCGCATCGGTGTGTTTTAAGGAGATTTTGGTTGTTTTGGGCTGCATCAAACCTCAATAAATATCCGCTGATGGTTAAAAAAAAAATAGAAAGCTGCGCCATTTACCCTGCATCCTGCCGCTGAAAGGTATTGTTGTTCCCTTTTTCCACAATACATACATTTATTCATCTTAATTCAATATATTTTCAGGCCTTGTGTTGTTGTAAACCTCCATCAGCTCCTGTAGCCTTTCATCTGCGGTAAATCTGCTCCTGCAACAGCCGCAGTGTGCTGTCGTGCTCTGCGGAACTTTCTTTTTCTTTCTCTTTCTGAAATATGAGCAAAAGGCTGCGCACACACCCAGAATTCACAACCAAATCATACTGCAAACACCGACATGAAATGCATCTGTAATATTTTTGCACGGATGGTGGGTTTTTTATTGTAGTTACGGTATTCTGATCATACAAAAACCTTATCAGCCTATTTATTGAATCACACTATGTTGGGTTCGTTCTATTTATGTTATATTTCTAGTCATTAACGATTCTCCGCAGGTTAATGTACTCGAGTGTTGTAGGCTCTATAGGCTCCATCACACACGCCCGACCCCCACAAAGGCAGCCATCCCCGCCTCCCCCCTGCAGTTTAGCCTACATGAGCTATCTAGGTCATTAGCATTTCAGCGGTTAATGAGGCTGCAGACTGGTCCAGCTCCTCTTCCTCTGCCGGGGAGCCGCTGAGCAGCTCATCTGCAGCAGCTCGAATTCGAAGGAGAAGAAAAGATGCAACATGACATGGTGGTGTGTTTTGAGGAGCTGACAGGATTGTGTGCTCATGTGGGATGAGGAGTAAAATCGCAGCAGCAGCAGCTTCCTCCCCTGCAGCTCTGTCATTAATGCAGTGGTGTATAAGAACGTGCATTATGGCTGCTGCTGCTGGATAATGGAGGATAATGCTTTAATGGTCCGCAGTGCTGCCTAAAGGACCAGTGCTGGTGGGGTTTTTTTTTAAACACTCTTCCAGACTGCATACTCACCTGAGCCTACTTTTTAATCATTTTTCTCTCCATGCTGCTGACATTTTTCTATCAGAAAAGACCAGTTTCCACTCATTTCATCAAAATCTGCTTGCAGTTGCTTTAGCCAACAGTCCATTTCAGTTAAATAAATTTGAAAGGGTCACATGATTAAAGGGTTAATGCAGAAAATGACACCCAAAACTATTTGCCTTTTTTTTCTTCAGTTGTTTAAAATGCTGTAATCAAAAACTAAAATAAAAATTAAAAAAAAAAAACAATTCAAATCTGTCCACTCTAACCTGTGAGTTGAAATGGCATGGCAGCATTATTTTTGCTTTAAAGCTTTATAAAGCATTAAAAGGAGCTAGTAACCATTTTCTTGTGTCATAACACATTTATTTTAAAACAAAGTGAGAAATGAATAAAAATCAGAGGCCGCATGAGTCACGGCACAGGCTGGCATTTTGCAAGAAAACTTGAAAAATGCCAGTTTTGTTTTTTTGCACAAAGTGATCATAATTGGGACATTCAGTGAACATTGTGATTGATCCCTAACTAATCAATTTAGTCAGTAGATATAAAGTAATATTGTCATTTTTGTTCTTGGCTGGAAGCTGTTTCTGTCCCTTGTGTCTCATGTGGAGGTCAGCAGGACATTCTTGACAGTTAATCACAGGGCCGACGAGAGCGCACACACATTCACACACTCATACTCATACCTGTGGACACCCGGAGCATCTTAAACTCTCCTGAGCTGCACATCTGTCTTCAGGCTGTAGGAAGAGACGGAGCAGAGAGGCACATTGATGTAGCCAGAGCCTCTATTCAACTTTAATGAAACAGAAGTTATTGTAATCAGTGTAATCACAATATCCACTTTAATCAGCATCATTGTAATATAAGTGCTATTGTTAGTGTGTAACAGCCCACATGTTTTGTGCAAATTTAATCAGCATACATGGTCACAATCCTATTTATTTAATTTAGCCTATATATTTAGCCCAAAACTATATAAAATATGTTTAAAAAAAATAGACCTACTGTTACGTCAGTCAACATAGGCACTTGCTGTAAAGATATTTTCCATCTCAGTAAACTAAAATTGGTTTATTATGTTCTTTATAAATATGCATTGAGCCAGTCTGGGATATTTCTTCCCTTTCATATTATCAGTGTCCCTCAATACATTTGGTAGGCTATTTAATACAAAAATAATGTTACTCCCACAACAACTTCATGTTTGAGAAAACCATTGTGAGGAATAAAGTCAAACTGACTTAGACAAAGCCTAGTGAAGCCAAACATGGAGATATAAAGACATAAAGAAGGACTGCACCATTCTGGAACAATGGCATTGAGTGGAATTGGTTGAAGGTAAAAAATGAGTCAGACTGGAGCAAGGCTGTATAAAGCAGAACAAAGCAGCAAAACACAGAAGAAAATGTGTGAAAAAATAAAATCAGAAATGGTGAGAGGAATAAAATAAACAGAATAGAGTAAGAGGGAGGAAAAAAAAGCAGAAGGACGTGAGTCGTCTCTCCTCGTGTTCACAGCGGACCTTGATTTAAATGTCCATACAATTAAGGCACGCGGTGAATGCCAAGAGAGCGGCTGCAAACCAGCACTGAACTCACTGAACTGAGAGGTTCAGATGTTAGACTGCCTCTAGTGGTGAAAATAAAGACCCACAACTCTCAACTAAAATTTGCACT
Organism: Naso thynnoides; assembly: GCA_029783665.1. NCBI lineage: Eukaryota > Metazoa > Chordata > Actinopteri > Acanthuriformes > Acanthuridae > Naso > Naso thynnoides. The sequence goes on along the minus strand of JAQLOL010000010.1, from coordinate 23,771,498 downwards.
TCTGAATCACCACCATGGCCTTGCGGAATAAGGACTGCAGAATTTTGTGCTGCTGGTAACTGGAGCTAATATAGAAGAGCTGGATGCAGTATCACTAATGACCACTAGGGGCCTGCAAAATATATCACTATAATAAATCCCAACTTCTCCTTTAAATTGGGCCACATAACGGTTTTATTTAACTAAAAATGTGGATCTTGTCAGTAAATTCAGCCTTTTTAACCCATCTTGGTCATTTTAGGGAAACTCTAAAGTAAAAACAAAAAAGTAATTATTACTTAAAGGGATTTCGCGTTTTTACTTAAGTAAAACAAGGAAAAGAATATAGATGAAGACACTGCAGTCAAACCCAAAGGGAATTTGCAGAATCTTGTACAAAAAATTTCAGTAGAAACACCCTTGTGTGGATAAAATAATAATTTTGGATGGCAATATTTGATATTTAAATGAATTTTGGACAAAAACACCAGTCTGTTTGTGGTGTGAAGTTTATTTACTGTGATCTTAAGTTTTGAGTCTTAATTGACAGATTTGATGAGGTTTTCTTTCTCTACTTTTAATGTCAGCGCTGAGGAACAGAAAAAAAGTTTTCAAAAAGCATCTTTCATACTCTGTAAAAGCTTGAGATGTTGCTTCATACCTTCGCTTTCACATCTCTACTCCATCACCCTCATCGATGTTTGTGTTTCTGCTATGTTGCTTCTCACTTACATCACTCTCCTCAGATCAGCCTCCTCAGTCAGAAAATAAAAATCATATTTGTATTTGCAGTCTTCAGCAAGGACAGACCTATTAATATTTTTGTTTGTTTGCTTGTTAAGCAGGGTCAATGCACAATACATGTATTGTACCAGATATACAGGAGCTAAAAGCGAAATTTTTAATCTGTAGTCCCTGAAGGCCAACGCTGATGTGCAGGTTCCAATGGAAAAAGATACACTTTAGGAAATCAAAAATTTCCACTTATTAAATAAAACAAATCCAAACAAATCCTGCAATGAACACAGACGAAGTTCCGCTATGAAACAGACAGTCATAAATCTTAACACCATTAAAACACACAGTGCTGCTTCTGTTCGATGTCTCTGAGCTCACTGACTTCAGACCTGAGGGTCCATCAACCTTTATAAAAATATGTTTAAAAAAAATTTGAACTCTCTGTGAATTCAACATCCCGACAGCCTTAACTAATCATCAGTTTTGCCCAAATGTTTTAAACCTAATTTAAATGTCTAATTTCTTTCTAGAGGAAGCTCCTTTTTAGCTTTCAGATGCTTTGTGGGATGATATTCACACTTAAAGTCTACAAGAAGTGTTAAACTGAATGTTGAGTGGTGCACACAGAATAATGCATGCTCCAAATGCATGTACATTTAATATAAAGGAACTGAGTAAGGATAAATTCTTCTTCTTCTCTTTCTTCTGCTCATGGTAATTTCCTGTCTGTCATCACGGGTTCACATTGGCTTGCTTTGCTTCAGTGCCATGAAATGAATCACTATAGTTTCGATATGCAGAGAGCCAACAGACCTTCTCGATGAGAAAAAATGGAGTAAAATTATTACTAAAATGGGATGCAGTCATATTTTTATCTTGATGAATCCTTTAAGTAAAATGCACATATGGGGAATTAAAAAGAAAAAGGAAACTAACATCTTGGGGGTCCTGATATCTTCTTAGCTGATGTTTTTCACTTTCCAGCTTGTAAATTTAACTGTATTTTAGTCTCATTTGTGTCACTCAGTCACCTGGTCTCCTGTGACAGATGTCTCAACACATCTGATATATCAAATGTGAACATAAAACTCCTTCGTGGGCTGAAGTCAGTAAACTGTCTATTCCTGGCTGAGCAGAGTAGGTGAGTGTGTTCGGTTTCAGGAGACATGAAGCCGGCAGCAGAGCAGCAGAACCTCCTCAGTTATCACTTACTAATGCATTTTCCTCAAACACACACACAGGCTATTATATTGATCCCGGATGTACAGAAGCTCTGCTGGGAAAGCAGGCGGCACATACTGTAGGATGTAATGTATATACACAAAAACAGTAGCTGTGCACAACAAAACAGCCACAATAAGGGAGGGCAGAATGTTTAACCTTTGGTTTCTCAGATTGTGTTTGAACTTTTCAAAAAAAAAAAGTTTTTGTGAATTTTATAATTGAAGTATTTTTTATCTCTTGTGAGATAAAAATGAACTCTATAAATTGAATTAAAAATGAAATGTGTAAAGTTCAATATTTGATGCAGTTTGGGTTACTAAGACGTTTGTTGTTGTTTTTTTAACTGCCCCTTGTTTAAACATCGGCAAAAAGTTTTAATGCTAGAATGAATTGTATAACATTTATTGTTTTTACCCACAATCCAACTGAAAATGTGATGGACTTACTTTTGCTTTTGTGAAGCATGAAACAGATGATCGGTGTAAATGTCAGGCAGGATAATACAATATGTCTTCCTAGTTTATCCTGATTTATCCTTATTGTGCTATTTTGCAGTCAACTATACAAACATAATGACATGCCTATACTGTGTTGGATTAAATATAGTCGCTGTCAGGTGCAAAACCTGTATGTCCAGAATCTAGGATAAAAAAAACAAAAAACAACTGCATCGTTGAAGTTGGTCTTATGTCTTTTTATATTTTCAGAATCTTAGACAGGCATAAAGGTTGCCAAAAGCATTGATTTATGAAAAAAAGACAAAACATGTACATATAAAGTTTCCACCTGACAGGTCAACATGCTGTAAAGTTAAATATAAAGTTTGGGATTTGAGTCGTGACTTGACAGCATATGGATGTACGTTTTCTAAACGATGTCATGCATAACTGTGTTTTATAAGAATACTGAACAATAAAACAAATGAGTCAAACTATTTTCTCAGCTGCTTTTTGTCGTTCTTCTTCTTCATGTACAATTTGCTTTATTTATTCCTAATTATGCATTTTCTACACATATAAAATTTAGGGTTCAAGAAAATTTGGAATCATTGTAGAATGTTGATTAAATTACAAAGGCAACTTTTGGAAGCAGAGCTCCAAACAAAACCTTCTCGGCTTCCATAGAAACTTTTTGTTATTAATAATATTTTATACTATTATCTTATATTTCCAGTAGTGAAACATAACTTCTAACATACACACTTAGAGGCCCTATGGCTAATTTTTGGTTATATTTTTAAATGCACTTCAATGAAAATAAAACTAGAAAGGCACACACCCAAACATACGATACGTTTCCGATATGACAATGTAAAGTGTGAATCATTGCTGTAGTGTCCCCTATGGGTGCATTGTAATTTTTTCCTCTGTGTGAACAAACTCAAGGCAGAATCCACAACGTTTACGCAAAGTTTGGCATTGATCAGAGTAATGGCCACCAAGTTTTGGCCATATAGAGTCAGAAGCACAGCTGTAGCGCCCCCTGTGGGTGCAACGACACATCCTATTCGCCCCCAAATTTAATGGGTTCATCCTTGGCCCAGTCTTACAGCCTTCCTTCAAGTTTCATAGGAATCGGCCCAGCAGTTTTTCAGTAATCTTGCTCACTAACAGACAAACAGACAGCATCGAAAAAACAATACCTTCTTGGCAAAGGTAATAACTAAGAAATTTTTGTGGCCACTTGGGGGCACCAAAAACAAGTTGTGGGCACAATCATTGCCTTTAAAATTGACATAGTAAAGTTTTTAGCATATAGCTGCTTAGTTACACATTCAGCGGTTGCAGATCAATATAATTGTCCATTTAGAGATATGTTTCATGAAATCTCACAATCAATCTCTTAGCTCTATATGTGGGCTCCTCCTGAGGGAAATATGTGGCTCTTTAGCTGCAAAGTGCTCCACTATGTTCACCAGCTAGCTGCTAACTGTATAGGGCTGCTTTTAGGGGCTGGCCATGCAGTAAACAGTGTTTTTTAACATCTTTTTTTTTTCTTCCAAAAATCAGCTGCCTAATGCAGCGGAAAATGACACTATGAGAGCGATCAGTGACACAAAACAGTCAAGTTTTGGACTGATGTTTGAAAACTATCTTTTTATTAAACAAAATACATTCCATGTCAGACATAGAATAAAGGCTTTGCCAGAGATTCTGGCCTCTGAAACACACAAACAGAGAAAACAGCTCTTTTCAGACTGCACATAAATACTTCTGTCAGATGAGAAGTATCATCATATCCGCTAATATTTTTGTTGAATTCTGACAGAAACCTTTGGCTTTTATTTAGCGATGCCATCCTGAGAGAAAATCCTTCTGATGAGAGAGAGAAAAGGAGAAGACATGGAGAGAGATGGATGATAAAGCAAGGAGGACAAATGTGTTTTCAACTATACAGGAACCATGCAGAGAAAAAAAATATATATAGAGAGGTGATATTTTACTACATTGAGAGCTTTAAATGCAAAGAGATACAGTTAAAATATGCTTTGCTTTTTGGCTGAGTTAGATGAGACAATTGGTACTATTTTCACATCTGTACGGTAAAAATGAAGCTGCAGCCTGCAGTCTGTTAGCTTAGCTTAGCATAAGGACTAAATTCGCTAAGACTACTGCCATAGCACCTGGTAAAAACATAATTTCCAATTTTTAACAATAAAAAAAAACCCTGAAATAATGCATTCATTAGTTTACTTTAGAGGTGAGGGACTATTTACCTTCGGACAGAGCCAAGCTAGCTGTTTCCCTGTTTCCAGTTTTTATGCTAAGCTAACGTCTCCTGGCATCATCTTCATACTCACTGTACAGACAGTGTAAGGTATCAATCTTCTCATCTAATATACAGCAAAAAAACGGAATTACAAGATCTTCAAAATGTATAACCTGCTTTAAGGATCTTTCATTCAAAATTGTACAAATATACAGGTTATATTGAGGTCATGTCCAGAGTTATATATCAAGAAATCTGTGTTGGTTTATGGTCCTAAGCAGGAGTTTACTCTATACATTACATTAAGTTTTCTTTAAGAATAAGTCACCTGGAAGAGCAGAGAAGGTGTTAAAACAGGACTGAGGTAACCAAGAAAATGGGGTCAAACTTAGGGAAAGTATGAAAAAAAGTCAAATTAATAAATTACTTGTAGAAAAAAGCTGATTGCAAGTCAAAATTTCAGGAATTAGGTTTGAGTTTTTGGACACAAGGCAAACAAAGAGCAACTGAGAAGAGAAAAACGAAGAGAGGTGAAAAAGCTCGGACAGATGAAAGAGCAGCAAAAATGGATGAGTGTAACAAAGCGAAGTGTGTGTGTGTGTGTGTGTGTGTGTGTGTGTCAGTGGAAGGAGAATCCAGATGCCGGCAGACTGCCGCACCACTGGCTGATGAACTCGAGGACGTCCTGACACTCTGTGCTGTGAGTCGTCTGCGGGGGAAGACGGATACAAACAATGACCAATCACAAAACTGACTCAACACACACCGTCGTGGCAACATGTGGAGGATTATATGTGAGAGTGTGTGTGTGTGTGTGTGTGTGTGTGCGTGTGCTGCTAGTAGTCATGATCATAATAATGATGATGCTGCAATTAACTGACTTTGCTGATTCACAGGATTTCACTGATGTTGAGAGGGATGATGAAACGCAGTGAAATAAGTTTGGCTTTTGTGAAAGAGCATCAGACCACTTCCCTGTGTGTGTGTGTGTGTGTGTGTGTGTGTGTGTGTGTGTGTGTGTGTGTGTTAGACAGTGTCATGGGTCTGAGTCATAATGACATCTTGTGTTCAAGTCGTTGGAAATCAAAAAGAATGAAGACAGTTTATACAGTTTCTGCTCTTGCACATGATAGAAGTTGCACTAAAAAACATCCCAGCCTGGAGACAGATGGCGTCACATGAGAACAGAAGCCCACCTGCCTCTCTGTCTGTTCTCACCTTTGTGGCCATGAGGAATTTGTTCCAGTCTTCCTTGTTGGCTGCTTTCCCCAAAGGTGGAAACTCAACCTTACTCCTGAGCACCGGGTAGCCTGAAGGCAGGAACACCAGAGTGAGAAGTTAACACTCGTGGATGAGTACTGCTGAGAGGATGTAAATTATACTTCTTTTGTTTTTTGCATGTATCCGTGTGTGTATTCATTACCAGTGATAAGACAGGGCAGAGAGCGAAGGCCGGTGCTGACGGCCACCAGCGAGGCTTCGTACGTGTTCCTCTCATCACGTGGCAGAACCTGCTCCACCCGTTTGTCCATGGACACCATCAGCACCCAGTCACGGATCTGCTCCCGCTGGGCATCCTGAAACACACACGCACACATATACACACACACACACGCACACAAACAGCATCTGCTGGTGAGCAACATCTTCCAGCATTAACAGGAAGAGAGCTAAAAGTTCAGATTTTTTATTTAGGCGTGACTCTTTTTAAAGCGGTCTGGAAATTGATTTGAAGATTAGACAATTAAACAAGGAACTAGGGCAGAAACTTACAATATTTTGATATCTGATTATTTCATTTGTTCTCAAATTTTGTTCTGGCATGCCGCCCTTCAGAGGCTGAAAAAAAGGTTTATTAGTAGCTGCTGAACAAAATCATTTATTGAGATTTACATGATCATTTTATTCATTCATCATATTATTTTATTGTTTTTTGTTATCTAGATCATTCAAAATCCTAAAAATGTTTCAGCGTGAACTGTAAAAGGAAAAACTTCAGCTTTCATCAGGCATGACAGGTCTATGGTAAAGGGTCGGCTGATTGTTCTTCACAGCTCTGTGTTCATCCAGTGGGACGATCAAGTGTGTGTTTGGTGAGTCGATGTCTTACGGTGACACAGAGTTTGGTGGGAACTGGAACCTCAAAGGGAATGTCAGTGTCCAGGAAGTCAGAGTGGTCCAGAGAATCCAGTGTCCCCTCGTCAATTGCCTTGAGACAGAAAGCAACAACACGATTCATGTCGGAGACTTTATCACCTGTTCGTAAAAGCTCACATTTTTTAAACTAGCTTTTTGTTTGCAAACAGGAAAACTTCATTCATGATAAAAGTCTAATGATTTAGGGTGCAACTTCCGATATCCAGTGAATACTGGACGTTAAGTGCAATGTTGATTGAGATGACAACAATTTGTTTTAACAGTTTACTCACATCACACAGATCCAGGAAGTGATTAAGGAAGATGAAGGCCATGTTCTCCCAGCCAACAGCCTGCCAGGTTTAAAAAAGGAGAACACATATACTTCATTTACTAATTATGTTTTCTGTTGAGCCGTTTGTCTCTGTGTTAAATGTTTCTCCATCAGGAGGGCCACTCAATAAGTCCCCGTGTTTTGGGGTTTTTTTTGCTACTACGGCACAGTTCTTTCTTAAGTTATTGATTTCCTTTATGTCCAAATCATTATGCACTGCACGCACTGTGTTTCTTATTAAACTATATGTTATTGTTTTTTGTAAGTGCAATATTACTAAACAAATAAATAAATAAACATGCAATGTTTCCCCAGAATGCTCCAATTTTTCTAATCAACACCTCATTCGTTAAAAAACACAACAACAAAATGATCCTGATTGCTTTCAGAAGCAAATGATGCAGTGCAGAGAGGAGGAACATATTTTAAATCATTCTCTGATTTTCATAACCGACCATTTCATGTAAAAATTTAATTGTAGGTTTGTTTCCACCCACAAAAAGTCCTGGAATACGTTGTGAAAATTTTGAGGTACATTCGGTTAAGGAAAGTCTGAGATGTTTGTAGGCAGTGTACAGCAAATACATGACATAATTCATCACCTTAAAAAACTTAGAAAATAAGTTCAACATTTCCTTCACAATTTGGAGTTTTTCCAGGCAGCAGGAAGACAGTTAATGTATATGCAGAGGAGGAAGACCTGAAGCGTCTTCCTCTCTTGTCGGTGGACTCACCTTGCAGGCCAATCCGGCCTCATAGAACGCTTTGTCAGCAGGAATGAGCTCAGTGTGGCGCAGCAGAGACACCGACAGCTTGGCTGCTATGCTAATCTGAAAACAAACAGCAGCAGCGGAAGAAGAATGTTTGATAATAAAATCAATAATAAGACGTTTCTTTCTGCAATGTTTCCTTGTTTTTGCGTACCAGCTGCTCGACTCCTTTGGCAGCAGATCGGGTGGCGTAGTAATGAGCGATAAGCAACATCTCTTCAAAGTCCTCATAAGCTGGAGAGTTTGCATCAGCTGACCTGGACATATTCTCACACTGAAATCATTAAGAGTACATTGACAGGCATCTCAAAAAAAGGAATTACATGAAAAAAAGCTGAGAAAAAACACCATTAAGAAAGTAATTTGATTTTATACTCTAGATTAGATGTTGCTTTCCAGCTCGGATGGTCCAAACTGGAAAGTGATGTGATTTACCAGCTGCAGCAGGAAACTGCGGAGGTCGGCCAACATCCGGTAAGACTCTGGTCCGTCAGTGTCAGGAAGGTTAACCAGGTCCAGGAACAGACGCTTGTAGATGTTAAAGTTCTGGGAGGAAAAAAAAAAGGGGGAATTTCGATGATTTGTGACAGTATCACAAAATAAATACACAGAAAAAAATCAAAGAGGAGATGTTTCATATTTTATGACGTGGTTGAATAAACAAGAAAAAGTTTGTGGAGTAGAGCCCAACCAACACAGGATTTTTGTGGCCGATGCTGATACTGATGTCAGGGTGCAAAATTTTCGATATCCGATAATATCAGTTAAATGCAGTTATCAAATACTTGTGACAAAGATATGTAATAGAGGCAGGATATCTTGAAATTTAACAAACATTTTTTGGTCCAAACATTAGTCCACTGAACAATAAACACTTCACTTGTTAATTATTAAATAACGAACCGCCTTCTGCTGGACAAACTATGTAATTACACCATTTTAAATCAATAGTCCAAGCATTTTTCAAGCCTTACACAACAGTTTTAATATAGGCACATATCAGAGAATATATATGGCAATAGCCATTTATCTGTGATAGGCCAATATCAGCCAATAATAGGCACCAAACAGTTCTAGAAACTACTGAGAGGACCTGGGGAGTTCCTGGGGAACTAAACACCTTTAAGGATTCTTTTTTCTGTTGGCATTCACACTGCCAACAGGAACCCCCTGTTTAAGCTACATAACCTGGCCAGTAGTTGGTACTAGCATCACTTCTACTCAACTTACAACCTAACGATTGTGAGACTTACAACAACAACAACAAATGAAGGCTTCTGCATTATCATGCCACACTTTTGTTGAGCATGTGGTGATAATGTACCATGACTCTCGTGCTGAACATCATTAGGGAAGATACAACGACAAAACAAAAATGGTCTTGTTACAAGCTCTGGTTTGTGCTTTCTGTTGTCTTGTTAATACAGCTGTCAGGATTCTTAAAAAATGGCCGTTGCCAATGTTGGCTCCTGTGTTATCAATCAACTAACACTTACATCACTAATACTGTAGTTTCCCATCAACTCTGGAGTTGGAGCTAAAAAAGTTCCCCAAGGTGTAGTTCCAAGAACTATAACAGTTCACAGTGTGAGGG
>JAQLOL010000010.1:23720417-23746202 GCA_029783665.1 Naso thynnoides | reverse complement strand
TGCTTTGTAAACAGATGTCCAGATTTTACATATGGTTGTAATGTCTCGCTGTCCACATACTTTTGGTCAAATAGGTTATTTTTAAACTATGGAACTTTGATAAGGTTGTGACCACCGCTAGCTGTCATCTTGTGTCTTAGGCTGACTCAGTCCTCCTCACAAATGCACTGTTTGTAGCGATTTGAGTGGGAAAAATTATTCCTCTGAAGTGAGGTACTTGAACATTAACCTGTAATCCACCAATAAGACCAAATCCTGTATTAGGTATTTGACCAGGTTTGGTTCCAAGCCTCGTTCCCACCGGTTACATAAACACAAATGGCTAGAGGAGAAGAATTGAGGTCTCAGAAAAGCAGCTATAGGAAGAGACACTGATAAATAAGAGACAAATGGAGGGAGACAGAGTGTAAAACTCCATTAACAAAGGAAAATGTGGTTCCTCTGTTGATACCTATCCTCTCCTGGCATCTGTTAGGAGAAAAGAGGAAGATGAGGCGTTGGAAATGAAAGCAAGATTTAAAGAAAAGAAGAGATGTAGGAGGAGATTTACTGGTATCAGTTCCTGGTGCCAGCTGTGATCCGTCCTACAACAGGGCCCAAAGAATGAACCATTAAGACAGAGATAGTAAGAGACAGAGGCAGATAGAGTCCACTCACCCTCTCATAAAACTCTCCCTTGATGAGACTGATGGCGATGCGGCTCACAGTTTCACTGTTGCTCAAGATCTCTGGTCGGCTGATGGCCAGTCGGGCGGCTTTAGCTGGTAGTCCCGCCTTCAGAAAGAGGTTGATGGCTCCCTGGAAGTCTCCCTCGCCCTCCTTCACCTCGCCGGCCTTCTCGTCCTGACCTGTCTCCGTTAACCACTGGTAATAGTTCCCACGCAGGCTGTCCAGCTCTGGGTGCCCCTACAGAAATTTATGAGTTTAGATTGAGTTGTTGCTAAGTTAGATATAGTTTGTAAAGATGCTTAAAGGTAGAGTCAGCAGCATTTTTCGTTGCAGCTTGTAAACACAAATTGGGTCCTTTTTTGGCTCAACACCACCAGAAGTATCATAGTGTGTACTTATACTGTTTGTTCCTACACAGCAAGCTACATACAAACATTCTTCTGGAATATATAATTATAATATATTATATTATAATATAATTGCTGTTTCATCTCTCCAGGGCTTTATATCCTTTTCGTCGCCGTAACATTCACATCTGCAATTTTCTCTGGTCTGAATGGCGTCAAGTCACTATCTTTTATCCACTCTGAACCTCACCTGCGTGCTCTCATTTTCTGAGGGAAACGCACCTAAACCCTACCCAGGAACATCCCAAGCAAACCAAAAACATCAAAATACAGGCAGAGGCTCTGCAGACACAGTCACCAACACACACATCTAGGGGCTCTTAAGTGAAAGGAGGATTTACAAAAGGGCATCTCACAGTTCCTATATTCATGTCAGTAATTTGCCTGACTGACGATGCTGCATCATCAGACTCTTTCGTGATTGTACTGGGGATGCACTGGGTCAGAAACAAAAGTGTAAACCTAAACACTCATTTTAGCTTTGTGTCTGCACTGAAAGGAGAGTATTGTCTTTTCAGGACTTACCTAACCATGAGCAGACCCAGAAAACAGTGGCTAAATGAGTGCACCCAATAAAAACATGACAGAGTGCAGCCACAGACAGCAGGAACAAACCCTCCCTCAGGTAAAATGCAAAGTTGTTTGGTATAAATTTAGTCTGTTCATTATTACCTTGGCTTCAGCCACAGCGATGCTGTCATCCCACATGTGGAGCTCCTGATACATTTCTATAGCTTCATCGATGGCATTCTGCAGAAACAAGATTATATAATACACAAATACAGAATTGAAACAAATATTATTGTGGTTTATTTGAATAAAGCTTGCACAGGTGTAAAACTGACACACTGTGTTTGGAGTTTCTAATCTGGGGATTTCATACCTACACTAGCTTCAGCATCAGGTGTTTGGCGCAAGCATGCTACAGAAAACTGGTCAATGTAATGGGCTGAGGATCTCACAGATATACTAGGCCTGACCAATAAAACATATTTCCGATGTTATCAGCTGATATTGGTCTATCGCAGATATACTACTTTTGGCATATATGTTCTTAGATATGCACTGATATTAAAATAGTTTTTCAAGGCAGGAAAAAATGCTTGAACTAGAGATTTATAATGTCACAATTAAGCAGTCTGCCCAGCAAATGGCAGTCCTTTATTTAATAACTAGTAAGTGAGGCGTTTACTGTTTAGTGCAATGGTGTTTGGTATAAAATTTGTTAAAATGTAAGATATCCTGAGGTGCCCTGGTGGCTTGGTTTGTGGAGCGAGCACTCACAGTGCAAAGGCAGTGTCCTAGCTGCAGTGACCTGGGTTAAATTCCACCCCACGGCCCTTTGCTGCATGTCATTCCCTCTCTCTTTCCCTCATTTCCTGTTCACTTTTCAGCTGTCCTATCTAAAATAACAGGCACAAAATCCCAGAAAATATCTTAAAAAAAAACCCAAACAAACAAAAAACCAAAAAGTTAGATATTCAGCTTCCTTTTCAAATCTTTGTCACAAGAATTTTATATCCTCATATATCAGGCGATATATCGGATATCAGAATTTTCTTGTTCTCTAATGTTGGTTTCACCATCTGACTCAAAATCCCATTGCGGTTAGCCTCATATTTCAGTAAGTATATATTTATTTTTCTGTTCAAATGCTGTTAAATAACACAAAATTTAGTTTTGTTTGGTTGAAAAACTGAAATGCATATGTGTTTTTTGACAGGTTATCATTTTTCTGGGGGATAAAATATGATATAACTCCTGAAATTAATCAACTAGTCGAATACTTTTTGGGAGTAGCTGATGACGACTAAAATGCAGTGATTGTGAATCGATGAGTGTGCGCAAGGTTTGGCTGTTACAGATGAAGCAAAGTGTGTTACAAACCTGCTCCATGTAGTGCATCTCAGCCAGTTTAAAGTTCTTATCCAGCATGGCCACGCGGGTTTGGACTTGATAAAACGACATTCCATCTCCTCCCTAAAAAGAGAAACACACACACGAAACACATTTTACAGAGTACATGAAGTATGTGAAGAGAGATATTTTAACTTGCTTGGTTGCAAACAGCAACTGTACATCTTTTGGATGAAATGTGAAATTTTTCAGGAATCACTTTGAATAATCTCCTTCTGTAATTTTTAAAGCTGTCAGTGATGTCCAATAAAAAAAAAACTTCATTAGAACTGCGTCTAGTTGCAAGGTTTGTTCCTCTGCAGTCTAAAGTTGAGTAGAGTAAACTTTAATATCAATGTTAAAATTTACAGATTAACAATTTGGGAATATCAGTGCAGAATACTAATACTTAGCTATATATCGGTAATATATCGGTAATCCAAAAATCTTAGTACCATTCTCAAAACTTTTGTATTTAGGATGAGGATGAAAATGTGCTGTGTCTTGTATTGTTGCTGAGATGAAACACACCGTTTCCTGTGAAACTTTGTCGGCAATCTGGTTTGTTTGGTGGAGGAAACGTACAGTTGAGATGTCCCCCAACGCAGCAAAGCATCTGGCAAAGAAAAGTTGAAGAAAACAAAAAGCCGACAAGCAGGTAAACAAGAAGAAGAAACACAGACAGAAGTGTTAAGTAAAAACTAGAAAATAAAAGTGGCCAGCCAAAGCTCTGAGAATCTGTGCCCTTAATAAACTGAGATAAATTGAGCTTTTGTTTAATTAGCCTGTAGATATGCTGCAGTCTGAGGGACTGAGGAAGTAAAAGGCACATCTTAGCATTTGGCCACTTTATTACCGACTCTCTCTGAACAGTTGCATCAGATTAATGAACAAGTCATGAAAGAAAAAAAGTTTAAAGAGAAAAAAAAAACTCCTTCTGTTTGACTCTTTCTCGCCTCCCTCCCTCATTAACATTACCCACTCCAGACAAAACCATTTCTTTCCCCGATTTCATGATTTATGCAAATCAAGCCGATGCCTAATGAACAGCACATGAATTATTAATGACAGAGAATTCAAATTTACAAAGTTTCTCAAAACACAGAGAAATAAAGATGGTGAGAGAGAGGGAGAGGAAAAAACGCTTATGATAGAAAATTTAAAAACAGTGTCTTTGATGATTAATGAAGTTAGAGAGGGAAGTCGGGCAGGGACACAGTCATCTGCTGTGTATCTGTGTGTGTGAGTAATGTACACATACGTGCTTTTTCATTCCAGATGACCAGAGTGCCCTTGTAGTCTCCTTCCTCTTTAGTGACAAAGCTAAGTTTCAGTTACAGTGGAGACTGGCGCAGAATGTAATTAGATCAGAGACATGAATATTAGCTTGCAAGGTTTGTCCACGCATGTGTTAGTGTGTGTGTGTGTGTGTGTGTGTGTTTGTTTGTATGTGTCTTGCTGACCTTTCTGCAATGTGCAGCTGCCGAGCCTCCAGAGCCAACTTGCTGAGTGTCTTCCACATGGCTTCAGTCTCTGGTGACATCTCCAGAGTTTCAAGGAACGCTGTGGCTCTGTTGCGCGCACACACACACACACACACACACATACACACACACAGAAATACAGCTGAGTCAGGCAGCAAAGACAGGTAATAAATCAGAACACAACAGAACAGATTGTTTCACCTGTATTTATGTAGGGCCTGTACGATATGGGATTTTTGGGGCTGATGCCAATTCGGATATTGGGGAGCAAGAAACCTCCTGTATCCAATTTATCTGCCGATATAATATTTATATATTATCGACTGAATGTGGTTGTCAAATACTTGTTACAAAGATATGTAATGGAGGGAGGATATCTCACCTTTCAACAATTTTGATTCCAGACATCAGTGTGCTGAACAGTAAACTCTTCACTTCTTAGTTATTAAATAACAAACTGCCCTCTGCTGGACCAACTATGTAATTACATCGTATATTAGAGAACATAAACACCAAACCCAATTATCTGGTTGGCATTAGCTGCTAATATCGGCAAATCGATTAATCGGCTGGGCCCTCCCACAGATGAAAAACATAGCACTGCAACAGAATTGTGTAAATCTCTCGTCTTGGGTTATCCAGAGGTCAGTGACAGTGTTCTACTTTGTTCTCTTTGTTCTCTTGATGGAGTCTCTGCAGCATCCATCAAGTTACATTTAAGACTTTTTAAAATCCTGTCCTGTTGTTCTAGGGTCATGTTTGTTCATTTCCGAAGTTTCAGTCACTGTTTCCAGTTTTAATTTGTATAATCACGTTCTTTCATCTCAGATACCACAATTTCTAGGCTTCTGTTTCCTGCTCCTGTGATTACCTGCCTCAACCCTAATTCCTAAAGACAAGTACAAGTCCACAAATCTGTGAAAGGCAGCTGGCCTCCCTTAATGTGACAGAGTTCAGAGCTACAGTGAAGAATTCAGCTGCTGCTCCTCAAAACCAAAAAAAAGGTCAGTTACAGTGTCGGATAAGGAGGCATCATTTTGGAGGTGTTCAAATCACGACACACTGAAGACAGATTACATCCTCCAGCTGGCCTCAGAGCTCTGAAGAAACCCTCAAGAAGAGCTCGAGGAAGCTGCTGGATAAAAGGACATCTGGCCTGTTCTGCTCGCCCTGCTGTCACCGTGACTCTGACCCAGAAAAGCAGCAAGTAGCTGGAAGGCTCGATGGATGCTCAATTCGATGACAGTCACAGTGACATGCAGATTTTCTGTCAGAGCACGTGAGTCCAAACTTACCTCTCATAATCTCCATCATCAACAGCGGTACCGAACTCAATGAGGCCTTCGTCCAGCGTGTACGTCACAGTGCTGACACCCTCCGTCACGATCACGTTTGTCTTTCCTTCTACTCGTTCCAAATCCACAATATCTCCCTAACAAAGAGAAGTGAGATCAGGTTTTACTAAATTAGAGAGAAGGATGCAGTGGTTATGTTTACTCAAGAACTTGAGGAACTATTTCTATGTTATGCGTCTTAATATCTAGCCAAACACAGTTCAGAGGGAAATATTCTACTTTTTACACTGTAACCAAAGCAAAGTCATTGCAAAAACTGAAACATTTTCAAATATTCTGAGTGAGAGGGCTGCATGATTTGAAAAAAAAAACCTAATTGCAACTATTTGGACTGATACTGCATATGTGATAAGATTTGTGACATTGGAGGGAAAGATCATAATTACATGATTATTTTCACTCTAAATGAAAAACATTAAAATGATTATGGTGCGATTTTTGCAGGGATTTGCACAAAACCAAAATGTCGTCTTTAGTCCGTAAAATTGACGTAGTATTTTGACACACGCAGTTCTCCTTTAACAAATACTGTGCCTCCCTGCGATTTAAGAATTGCAGTAACACTGCCATTTGGATTAAATGTGCAGCCCCAGTGGGCAACACATTACATTAACATTTACAACAACAACCATTTGTCCATTAGCTATCTGCTGTTAGTCTGCAAAACAGAGTGTCTGTCTTGCTCAACCTGATTTTTATTATTAATCAGACATCAGTGAGTGTTCTATAAGCAAGTTTTAAAACTTGTTCCTGCCGCAGGCAAGTAACAGCTCCAGGACAACAGCAATAAAAACACCCGCTCATTTGGCTTTACACGGAGCACAGAGACACAAAGCTGCGGGAGAGTGTGAGTAAAACAAGTGGCTGGGGTATAAAATCAGCAACTATCAAAACTATAAAACTAACCACAAACTCAGTATCACAACCACAACGAATGGGCCGGAGGCAGAACAATTACAGCTCAGTTTACTCATGACAACTTTTCAGCCTGTGAAAATAAATTCATCGTTTTCTGTTGCTCAGGAAGAGATTTATCATGCCTGAAAAAAATACCCTGATGATATAACTGTAATGTCATTTGGGTTATTCAAACTTGAGCTAGGAGACTACATACAGTAGTTCTATAGAAAGTGTGCTTTACAATCTCGGGGAATGTTAGCCTGGGCCCAGACCAGACACTCTGCCCACTCCACTGAGTGGACTTGATTCTCTTGGTCTGGCATTGTGCTGTGTGACTGTGATTCTCCCGATTGAAAAAGCAATTATCCAACGAGCACTGGGGGTGGGGAGCCACCGGAGGGACTAAGCTGTCTGTCCAGAAATACTCGACATTTCAATCAACAAAGTCATGTTACAGTCTTTCGTATGAGTTCTAAAAATTGCCAAATTTAGCCTGTATGTGGAAAAGAAGCCACGATCTGTCTGTCAGTGCTGATGCTTCATGCAGCTCTGTAATCGGGACGCGTCTGTCCTCGGCAGTGAGAAGCAGGAAGTAACGTTAGGTCCCGCTGTCCCGTGTCTACTCATGATGATAATGTGATGCAATTTCAAGGGAAAAACATTAATTTATCTCTTTCAACAATGAATGGTGGGTCAGAATATCAATCACAGCACAATATAAAATATCTACATGATTATTAAACAACTTTTGGAGACATTTTTGGATTTCAGTTGTCTCGCTTAGCCAAACTTCTCTCCACTCACACTCCACAGTAGGCGAAACACCCTCTATCAATGTAATGACCGTTCTCACAGATTAAATTTGAAAAGGCAACAACCAGTGAGGAAGGCTTAGGTGAAATCTGATCCCCTCCTTCTGAAAATCGCTCAAAGTGGAGGCAATGCCAAACGCCAAATGCCTTGCCAAACGGCAAGATGAGCACTGTTTATATTGTGAAATTATACGTCATATAACCCTTTCTGTCATGTAAATATGTAGCTTGATAGAGATGTTTCTCTTACACATACAGAAGAGGACAAATTCTCACCTTGATTGGGAACATGGTGATGCTCTCTGGGCTGTCGATACTGTACCAGATGCAGAGGTTTCCCCTGTTTTGAGCGACCACCACGTCGCTGCTGGGCACCCACTGAACATACGAGCAGAAACTCAGCAGTGTGGACTTCACCCCACTCTCTATGTCATACAGATGGAGCTGAGGAGGAAGGAGAGGGAGATATAGAAATTCCTACTTTTTAAATTGTAATTTTCATCATCAATGATGGTCTGAACTCATAAGAGGTATTTGGTTTCTTAATGAAAGTTAGATAAGAAGATCGATACTACTGTGATAAAGTATCTGCCCTTCTGAGGCTTTGAAAGTCGTTGGAGTACACTAGGTTGGTCTAAGTTTGTAAGTCTGGTTGTTCAGGACTAATATTCACCTTCTGTGTTAAAAGGATATTTAATTTGCTAAAACAGAACCACTTGCTAAAGAAAAAGGCAAGTTTTGTTTCGCAGGAAACAGAAATTAGCCTTAATTTCTGATTTGCTGTCCTGGAAAGTTAAAGTTAACATGTTATAGTTTAAGTCACTGAAGTCATGAACGAAGTAATTTCAACCAGTTTTATATGAATACTCACACTGCTACTTATTCTGCTCTGATGAGTTGAGATTATGTATATTCTACAAGCAACAGTGGCTCCCAGAGCACTTAATATGTATGTGGGAGACCGCACGCTGCTGTAATCAGCTCCCTTATTATCCCCACCCACCATTTTTAATAATTCTCCATCTATAGTTTCACCCTGGAGCTCAGCTGGCCAAGTTTTAATGTAATGAAAAAGAGTAGCCTGTTAGTAAGTGCACTTGGAAGCAAGTTTATATTAAAGAAACATTTGTTACACAACTTGACTTTTAATGGTTTGTTTTTGAAGTGCATAAACATGTGCAATGAATGTGAATATCCAAACATGTGAGTAAGTAGAAATCCAAGCCAGTATATTCAGCTGAGTTCTCATCCGCTTTACAGGCAGACTGAATGCTACAACTTATCTTTATGCACCATAAACACTGAATTAGAGACGTGAGACACTTAAAGCTTGGGTAGGCAGTTTATTTTTGGAGTCATTTGGCAAAAATTCCGTAATTACTTTTCAGTATATGGTAATTCAGCTGGTCTAAAAGAACATTAGACTTCTGCATCTCTTTTTGGCTTTGTTTTTAGGTTTTAAGGTGCGTTCAGACCAAAGGCGATGAACGCTACAAGAATACATACAAAATCATTGTAAAGATGTGATTACGCGTGATGGCCTTTCAGGCAACGTGAATCTCACGACACACATGATGCGTATCACGCGATGGGGCGTCCATCGCCTCATTGCTGCCACAGCCAATCAGTGTTGAGTTTCTCCCAACGTCAATGACATACTGCTGGCATGACGTTGGCGGAATTTACTGAACAGACTTTGACTCAGACACAGTGGTCAAAACAACTGTTGCTGTGTGTGAATAGCATGGAGCTCTGACAACACAACTTTATACACCACAGCATTATGTTAGGAACACAGACACGGCGTTGTTAAGTTTTCCAACATTTCTGGGACTTCCACAACTGATGCTGTGCAAAAAGGATGATTAAATTGATCATAGTTAATGTCAGAAAATGACAAGCCCTCCTTCCTCCTGAAGCTACCAGCTAACGCGAACTGTGGCTGACACGGCGCTTTGCGACATAACTGAACAGGCTCCGGATGATTTTATTCCCCAGACCTGCCGTTGTTAAGGTTCCCAACCTGTGTGGGACCTCCACAACCGATTTAGTGCAGAAATGATGAGCAAATCAGCCGCAGTTGAGGACAGAAAGGGGCCAGTCCCTAACACTGAACGAGCTAATATAAACAGACTGTGTGTGTCGCACAAATTACGCGATTTAAGCGACTGAAGCGATTGAAGCAATGATCCAAAATATGATCCAATTACGATCAAGCAACACAACACTGGCGTTTCCTGCAATTACATCATGTTGATTGCTTTCGGTCTGAACACACCTTTAGAGAATGAAGACCCTGACAGACACTTTTCAGCCAATCACAGGTCATTTCAGAGAGCATGTGTTCCTACTGGCTGCCATACGCTGTGCTTCTTAGCGACCTTTTAGACTTGTTGTGAATATTTGGTGTAAACTGACCTCAAAAAAGAGAGTGACAACAAACGAAATAAAACGCGAGCCGGAGCAAAAACAGGGAGGGGAGGGTGCAGCAGAGTTGCTTCTTTAGGAGTCTTATGCTACAGCTAGCTTGATTTCCCAGATGTTGCCCCCTCTAGCTTTGAAGTAAAATTCCTCAGCAGTGACATGAATAGTAGCTTTTACTACCATATGGATCAGAACAAACACAGAGGGACATTCCTAAGTACTCTGGCTAAAACAGTTCAACGAAAGGATTTCTATCTGCAAAGGACGAACAATACTTAACATCCCCTACAGACAGAGGGAAAGATTAGAGACTTGTTTGGTTCTAATGTTCCTCAAACTTCCCATCTTTTGCATATTTCTACTTGTATATATAATATTTCAAAACCTGTCTCTGTAAAATACATTTTGTATATACCGAAATCCTTTACATCCCCGCCCCCCCCAATGAAAAAACAAAAGAAAATACTTAAATGTCATTATGTGCCATTCAAGAACAGCAAAAAGTTCCAAGCCACTGAGGAATTCCAATTACCAGAGTTCTCCTTGTCTTTGCCCTGGGGCGTGAACATCAAACTGTTTCATTATCCTGGGGCAACAACTGACAACAGCTCGCTGCCACTCTCATCTTGCACTCAGCTTCCCAAAATGAATCTCAGCACTGCCGAGTGCAAGCAGAACAGACTGAAACCTTCGTTCAAGCCAACTTTTTTAGGTACTGAGGTTAAAAAATAAAGATGTAAATCGACACAATGAACTGAGGATAAACAAACAAAGGCAAAGAAATCTGATTCTTATGGCACCCTCTGCGGAAAAATGTATACACATTTATTCTAAATTAGTATCATATCATTTGGATGAGGAAAAACATCACAAGACATGTTATGGGTGATTGTCATAGCTATAACTTCAGACATGTAATAAACCAAAGTGCAGATTTTTCTACTTCACTAACCATCATCACATATATTTTTACCCTCTCTGCCTTTAGGTCTCTCTCCAACTACTTCCTCTCTTACAGTCCCTCAGGGTGCTGAGGTTTTATTCTCACCCGCAGCTTCTTGTCCCTGAACAGCAGTTTGCGTCCGGTTTCATTGAGCTCCAGCCAGTCGATCTTGGAGTCATGGCTGACGGTTCCCAGATTGTAGCCTGCGGCCAAGTCCACTGAGGGCAGGAAAAAAGGACAACTGAGCAGTGGTCAGACCACCAGAGTGACAATGTATCCGCCTAAAATTGGTCTTTTGTCCCAGATTAGAAATTAGACAGTCATTTTTTTTGTTAATCGTGATTCTATTAGGCAAACTGAACAGGTCTTCTACTCTAGAAAACTTACCTGCTCTGGGATCAGGTTAATGTTTTAAGTCTGCTGATATATCAGGCCTACATCAACTTTTAAACCAAAACGAATGGATCAGTCAATGTGGTGCAGTCAGGGGAAAAGATACAGTTCACTGCAGTAATCACAGCTGAAGAAGCTTAAGAGTTAAATATTGTTTTAGTGAGTAGTGGCGATGAATATGGGATTTTTCAGGCTGATACCAATACTAGGTAGCAAGAAAATTCCGGTATCTGATATAACAGCTGATATTAAATATATTTATAACATTAGCTGAATGTGGTTATCCAATACTTTTGACAAAGACGTGTAATAGAGGCCAGATATGGTACATTTTAACAGACTTTATTTAAAACAACAGTGCACTTAACAGGAACTTATTGGTTTATTAATAACAGACCCTGCCCTCTGCTGAACAAACTACATAATGACACCATTTATAGTAACAAGTCCAAGCATTTTTCCAGCCTTAACAATAGTATTAATAATGGTGCATACCAGAGAACACATACACCAATACCGATAAATCTGTAATAGGCCTATATTAGCCGATAACGTTGGCAAACTGATATATCGCTCGGCCTCCATCAGTGAGTGATAATATGTGAAAATAGCTGTTTATGACATAAACAGAGCAACATCATCAGCATCATGCAGTAGTTATAAGCCGCAGTTTGGAGATTTTGTCCGATCAAAGGCATTTTACATCCCATAGTGCAGAATGAACATGTTAATCTGCGAGAGTTGACAGTGTTGATGATGACTCACTGTTACTTATTCAGGTACTGAGAACTTTTGTTCTTTTAAATCCAAAAACTGGCCTGTTCCTGCTTTAGAACAAAAGCATTTCACCCACGGCAGATTTAGAATCACCGCTGGCATTTAAGGATGAGGCTGGCAACATTCTGCATGTTTACAAATCCCATGAAAAGACCAAAACCAACAATCAATTGATCCAACGGACAAGCATTATCTGTGTATCCAAAGCCCGATACTCCTCTGTGCCATGGAGCTCCAACGCTGTCCAAAAACTATTAAAAACACATCAATGAGCCACACTGTTATCCTGGCCAACAATGAACACACACGCTCGTTTATTTTGACTCCATCCCACATGCTGTCCTGCTGCTACAAACACTCACTAAATGTGTAATAATCCAAAGGAGAAAATAGTCCCTAACGAATGCAGTATTAACTCCTGTTTGAGTTCCACTTGTTAAAAAGTACTAAGTTTTAAGTTGACTATATATTTATATTTATGATCAGATTTTAAAGATTCACTTGTACAATATGAACCAGTGGGTGTATGCCACAGACAAGCAAGGATGTCGGAAGCAATTAAGAGATATCACATTGTTCCTTAACATTTATGACACAAAGAAGATCAGTGTTTTCTAAACTTACGGTCAGTGCCCAAAGTGGGCCTTGGACTTATTTTAATAGGGTCGCCAGTTTGTTTTTGTTTTTTCTGCTGGTTTGTGCAGTTAAGATGCTGTTTGACTCCCATACAAAAGAGACATAGCAAATTGTTTGACCTTACTGTATGAGGTATTTAGAATGTTAACTTAAAAAAATGTAAATTTGGGTCCCTAGAGACAAAAAATTCTCTTTGGTGTCTCAAGCTGAAAAGGTTTGTGAACCCTGGATATAGATAAACATCATTATTATCTTGAAGTGTAAAGCGTGTGATATAAATCAGTCATACTACCAGGCACTGACCTTTAACAGCTAACAACAGCAATACTCTTAAGACAGTGGGATCACACCAAATGTCAGCCGAGATGGACAAAAGAAGCTGTTTTTTAGAGCATTTTGTCCTAAAATCTGAACTTATCCTTTATTTATCTGCAGAGTTCACCAGACCCTTATATTAAGCTGGTTTGTATTAGGGTGGGCTTTTATTTCAAACTCTTCCTGTTTGTTCTGATGCCTCCTCATTTCCTTATCTGGGCTCTTTCTCTCTATTAAATTTTTGTTATGGCATTATGCTTTTGGCTGGGACATTAACACACACATACACACACGCACACACCTGCAGTGACTTAAATGCAACAATAACACTTACGATAAGTAATCCAGAACAACAAAGTGTCGAAAATAGCCATTTATGTTGGTGAATTTTCAAATTAAAGCGATGTACCATATGCTTAGTTTATCCATTTTTTCCCCCAGCCTTTATTTGTTTGTGTTATAAATGTCTCTCAGACATTTTTTGAGATCTGGCTTTTATTTGAGGAAACACAGTGTATTTTCCAAGAGTAGAGTGGACATTTAAGATATTGATAGAATATTAGAACCAAATTTTAGGTGTTAATCCGGGTATCAAATCAAAACCTCTAATTACATAAATATCTCAAGTAGTTGTGTGGTCATGTAGCATTAGTGCACATTTTCTTACCAACTGCAATGGTCTTTATGTCAATCAGATATGCAAGCTTCTTGTTGTCATCAACTCCCCTCTGCTTCCTCTCGTTTAGTCGGACGCTACATATACAAAAAAACACACAAACACACCTTTAGCAAACATGGTGTAACATAACTGAAATGAAACAATTAAACATTTAAGTATTAAGCCTCAGCTCTACGTAATTGGCTTCAGCTGCTGTTCATCATACTTGAAGTCCCAGGATACTCCTCATCATAATGGTGTCATGCTACAGTGTCCAGCCGGAGGCGAGGAGCAGTCAGAACATGCTGAAACCTGCAGGCCTCAACAGCAGTCAGTCACACAGGGACTGTCAGTCCTGACACTTTCAACAGGGCTGAATATTTTAACATGGCTGCGTGCTGACGAGCAGCCAGAGTCTCACTGACACTGCTGGAGCCTTACTGTCATCAGACCGCAAATTTCTGCACAGCTCAATACACTCATCTAGTGGACAGAGCCGGAAATGTAGGGTTATGAGGAATGATCAGGGACTGAGGTTAAATTTATTTCAATACGTAAATGTTGGCAAAGATGGAATTTATGCTACACTAAAATTTAAACATATTTATTCTCATATTGTTATAAGTTACTTGTATTCACTTAACTGGCTGATTATTAGGCATGCACATTTACAGCATTATAGCTGTTTATTAGTCATTTTAAAGTCCTCAGTTAAGTTCAAGTTCAAAGTTTAAGTTCAAAGTTCAAACAATCTTTATTATCCCCGAGGGGCAAATATCTGTGCAACAGTGGTCAACACATACACAACACGCAACACACATAAGAAGAATTATTATCGAGTTAAGTGTTATTCTTAAGGTGGGGGGTGGGAGTTATGACGGGTTGGGGTTAGAGTTATTTAGAATCTTACTAATGTACAACAGCTTCCTTATATACTACCAAGTAACAGTAATTAGGAGGTCATTTGGGAAAGCTGTGGTAGGCAATGATTAAAATCAAACTAACTGTAGTACGAGATTCCTAAGGAAGCAACTCCGCTGCACCCTCCCCTCCCTGTTTTTGATCTGGCTCGCGTTTTATTTCATTTGTTTTTGCCTTCTCATTTAAGTCCAGTTTGCACCAAAGATTCACAACAACACAAAATGGTTGGAGGGAGGTTGGAGTGGTGTAAACTGGTCCATCTCAGCTTGACTCAAGCTGGCTGACAGTGTCGCCTGCAACTCAGCCTGTCAGGTCACCAGGGGGCAGTTTTAGAGAGTAAGGCACGTCATTTGTTTCAACAACTAACCAACTCGCAGGGACGTCACCTGTCACTTAAAAGCACAGTGTAGAGCCGCCAATAGAAACACTCGCTCTCTGAAATTACCTTGATTGGCTGAAATTCCCGTCACAGTAGAATATAGAGCCAAGGAGAGGTGCAGAAGTCAAGTATTCTTTCAGACCAAATGAATTACAATATGCTGAAAGGTTATTATGGAATTTTTGTGTGATGACACCAAAGATAAACTGCCTACCCCAGCTTTAAAGGCCATGTAGTTGGGGAATCAGTGTGCTCCATATGGACCCTAGATTTCTCTTTCTTTTCCTTTCCTGAAAAATTTGTTTAATTTGTTGTTGCTCAACTTGTCAGACAGGTATTATCTGATTAATATATCTTTCCAACTAATCTACAGTGTGTCTTTGGAACCACACAATCTAGTGTTACTAAAGCAGCTCAATAAGGCGTGTTTAACTGTGTAACTGCACCGACCTGATAAGATGAGGGTTCATAAATTCTGTTCTGACTGATCCCAAGATATCATTGTTGCTGTATTCCACCAGGCTCAGCTCCCCAGCATTAAAAATCATGCACACCTAAAACAGAGGGTACAGTTAAATAAAGACACAGTATCATGCAATATGGTAGGAGAGTCTGAAGCAGGTGACATGACAGGACCTGTAACACAACTGCCTTCAGTTACAGTGCTGTAATCGTTTCCTATTTTTTATTGCTCCAGTGTTTTGCCACTAAACTTTATTGGAAACCCAACAGTTAGATGGATGAAGTCCCACAACAGCCTTCTTCATGATAACTTCAGTGTCTGTACTCACCGTTTCATTTTCAAAAAAGAATTTCTCATTTCCCCCAGAACCGGGCCACGGCACCTGAGAGAGACGCAGCAGAATCAAACTATCGAGTCAGATGTTGGCACGAAGCTCGCTGCAAATTATACAGTGATACAAAGTGAGCAGCCCATCTATATTTATTGTGAGATGAAAACTCATTTTTCAGTGGAACTACTACAAAAGAAAAAGTCCTAACAAAACTTCTTCAATGATGTCTCCGGTCTGAGTTTCCAAACGTATTTTTCAAGGCTTTTTTTCCACCCATATTTTTAAATTCAGCTAATCTGTTGTACTGGGAGGTGGGCAGACATCTCAAAGGAAGATACTTCACACTTGAGCAGATAATATTAAGACTACAAATCACTCAAATTAATTGAAAAGGTGTTTTTCTTTGTTGGTGATTTCGGTAATGTAACGCCTCAAGTTCTACCTCGCTCAGCTTATTTGTCAGCAGGTCTCCCAGCAGAAGAGTATCAGAGGTGTGAGCCACCAGGAAGCGGTCTTTGCCCATGATTTTGACTTCTTCTATCTCATAGCCATAATAGGACTTTAGGACCACCCGTGTTCCTGTAGAGAGGTTCCTCACTATCACCTGGAAGAGGAAAAAGAAAGGAGGAAGCAAAATGGAGAAGGAGACGAAAAAAGGATAAAATGAGACACATGAAATTTAATTCTTCATCATTTCATTTGTGTTTTGCAATAACAAAAGTGAAATTTAATAACCTGATGCGTCAGCACAATGAAACTAAACTGACCCAGTTCCTTAAAGTTGATTTACAGACGAATGAACTTATGATTCATCGGCTCCTTAGAACACCTGTGAGTTCAACTCAGTTATAACTCAGATAATGTTTATTTACTTAAAGCACAGCAGAGCTTAATTTTCTTTTTTTCCCCTGGTTGTGTCTGTCTGTACCTGACTCAGGCCAACGTAGGTCATCTCAAACTTGTTCTTGTAGATTGTTCTCCGCAGGCAGCAATCAAACAGCTCCACCCCTCCACACAGTGTTCCCTGTTAAGAAACATCCCCCCAAAAATAAAGGAATACAGAAAGCACCATTTAGGTTATTACAGATTTGTGGTTTTTTTTGTTTGAAGGTAATAGCTGATGAACTAAAGTGAAGATACAAGATTTTAGAGTATGAGGACGCTGTTTAATATGAAACTGATATCAGTCTAAAACCAGGTTCCGTAATAGACCTGAAAGACAATTTTCCATGCATGCACATGAACTAGAACCACTGTTGCAAATCTTCACTGAGGAAGTGACATGCAAAAGGCAAATGCGATGCGATAGATAAGGTATTTACAGCACAGAGGCGTGATCCGTCTTTCTTCCAGGCCAAGCTGGTGATGGTGTAAAGGTTGAGAATCTCTTTAGGTTTGGCTTCATCCCACACACCTCGCCTGGGAGCCCAGTTAAACACCCGCAGTCTAAGTGAAACATCAGGAAGAGAGAAGACTTGATGAAACCTCTTTGAGTGATCTGAGAAACTAAAAGCCATTAACACAACTTCACACACATCGCTAAAGTAAAAGGTACTGGGCCACTTATTTGAAATAACTTGCTCTTGTGTAGCAAGACTTTAGTTTCCAAGAGAGTTAGTAATTATATCAATGAGACCTTTCTGTATAGCAACTGAGAGACCACACTGACCGGTCGTAACTGCCAAACACGACCGACTGCCCGCTGGGGCTGGTGGCAGCCACAGTGAACTCCTTCTCTGTCTTTTCACGGGTGTAGTCAAAGGTCTGCAGAATGTGACCCTCTCTGTTGTAGGCCACCACCTTCTTGTCACAGCCGCCCACCACGATGCTGTTTGCACCCCAGGCCAGAGCGTAGGGGGGACACGGGTGCATCAGCAGCTTACCCTGCATAAGAGTGTGTCAGCATGTGAGAGGTAGTGTGGACTGTTAGACAGAGTATGTAAAAATAAATGTTAGCTGTAATGAACTGAAGAGGCTGTGAGTACCTGAGACTCCCCTGAGCCTTCGTCATCGAAGAAGTAACGCACGACCGTCCCATCAGCGTGACCAGACAGGATGCCTTTACTGGAAACACTGACGCAGAACAGAAAAATAATTCTGACTAAGAGCACCACAGAAGAAGAAGATAAGCAAATACATATATGACTCGGCATTTCTAGAGGGACTTGACTAGTCAGCAGCGACTTTTTCTTCAATTTCCCCACTGCACTGTTGGTTTGTTTGGGAACAACAAACCAACAGTGCATCTAACACTAACTATTGATCATAATTAGACATGAATATGCATTTACTTGGATGCCAGTGAGATGACACAGGACTCGGTGCCGTAGATTGTTGATGACTTGTTTGTCTGAGTATTAGCTAGACGAACCTATGGAAAGAGGAAATTTTTTAAGAACTTTTATTTAAAGATACAAACTGTCATCAATACTTTGACTTCCTTAAACTAATATATTATTATTATTATTATTAGGTATTTTTTGCTTATATTACTTGGAACAAGGCATTTAGCAATTATTGCGTCTGTCCGGTAAAATTCTAAATTTGTCTATTTCTGCATAACAGCATAGCAAGAAATTATTTTGGGCTTAAAAAATGTATGTAGACTTACCTTGCCATCCACTAACCCATAAACAATTGCATGCTCTGCTGGCCACAGAAGACACGTCACAGCACTCTGCAATACAGTATAGATAATGTTGCATTACAGTGATGTCAGAGTGTGGGAAATTCAAACTTTCCACTGGGAGAAGACTTTAGACTTTAGACTTTATTGTCCCCTGGGGGAAATTCGTTGTCACAGCATCCCGTTTGTTGACCTTAGACAGACAGGCACATAGACAGACAAGTAGCTTTTCTGAAATGTAAAAGCAATTAAAGTCATCACTGTAAGTAGGAACCCCCCCCAATAAAGATGTCCCTACCAATGACTTCCAAAAATATGCATATTGTGTGGAACATATTAACTTACTGTCCAAAATTGGCAATTATGTTTTGAACTACATAAGTTTAAAGTGTCTGCTTGTCTGCGTGTCTTGCTCTTACCATCTGGACAAATTTGTGGCAAATGGCTTTCTTGTCCCCCCTAGGAGAGATAATAGCACTGATAAATGTCTGTTTGCATGCCACAGCGTTTGTATCAAAATCAAGTTTAACACGAGGGATGAAATTAGCCGAAGAACATTACCAATCCTCTCCAATTCGGTACACAAAGATGATGTTGTCGGACTGGCCGATGGCGATTTTGGTGGAGTCCGGTGAGAACACCATGTCATTGACCACATAGCTCTGTTTTCCATACTGACAAAAGATTGTATTGGATTATTTAAAGCACACAATCTTTACATTAATAAATAAAACAATCCAACCTGACAATCCTTTGAAGAACATCTTTTAACAGTACACAGTAGCAGCAGATGCAGTGCGTACAACTTCTCCATTACAGATATTACATAAATTGAAAAGTAGTTGCAAACTTTACAGCGCACCATTATTTAAGTTACCTAAGTTCATCACCTATAACCAGCACTGGATGCTCGCTACGATTTTACCCACAAACCTGTTAAGAAGATATGATACACCAACCTTTCCTGAAAAATCTTGTCACTACAACTGGCAGAAAACGCCTCAACAATAGTGCTACCTTTTAATTTTATCTTTATCCTTATCAGTATTTTTTATTGATTGGAAGTCCTTTCTGTTTTTGTCACTGAGCTTGTTTGTTGCTTATTTCATAGTTTTCTGATTGTCCTTCTACCTGATTGTCTTGAAAATAGAATGATGCATCTCAGAGGGTTCATACTGATGTAAATGCCACATTATGTGTAAGTTAAGCATAAGTCTACCTGGCCTCCTGTCTCACCTTGGAGTCTATAGGTTTGGTGGAGAACTTGTCTCTTCTCTCCCCCTGCTCATCATACAGTAGCACCACTCTGTCAACAGTGCAAACAGCAAACTTGTTGTTATTGGGTGCCCAGGACATGCATGTCACTTTGGCAGCGCCCTCCTGTGAAGACAGGGAAAACAAACAGTCAGCAGTGATAACCAGCCGCTGCCTTAGCCGAGCTTCTTTTTGGCCAAATTTCGCTAACCGTTCCAGATACCGTAATGTACTGCAACTTGAGAGTTTTGTGCCAAACTCCATGGAAGATTTAGTTAATGTGTTTTTTTCTGATGATAGCAGCTGCTTGAGAATACATCTTAAATATGCTCAAATTACTTATAAGCAGTCTTTAGCTCATTTGAGGCGAATTAGCAATAATGACCTTTTTTTTTTCTAAAAAGTAAGTTAACGCACCGTGGTTGCTAGCAAGCAAAGTACGGTAACGTTAACTGTAAAAGTCTGTGACGTGAATTAATAAGCGAGGGGCAGCAAAGATACTTAAGTGCCGAATAGACAAAAGGAAGTTAAAGCTTTGTTTCAGATATCAAGTAGTTTTATTAGATCATTAATGTTACATTTCCAGACTTGTAACTGATGCTGCTCGCGAGCATCAGCTAGCATTAGCTAACCTGTTACTGAACTTACCTGGGGCGTTAATAAAGTCTTCAGATGCTTCAGTTGCATTTTCGAAAGTCTTTAGGAAGCTCGTGTAAGGGAAGAGTTTAATTGGTGGAGAAATAAAGCTTAACTTTCAGATTATGTTCATCTTGATAACCAGCTACAAGGTAGCAGCTAGCAGGGAGGACATCTTTGAAGTAAACATAACGGTGATCTCCTTAGTTACCGTTGAGGCGGAGTCTCGTGGTGCTTTTAAGACTATAGTAAATTATTGTGATACATCCTTCTGTGTTTTGATCCCGAAACAGCAATGAAATTTCAGGTATACATATATGCCAGGGCCATCATTTTAATTGATTGAATAATAGCTGTACTCGAAAATTCATTAATATATATAGGCGTATGTGTATTGGAGACTGCGCGTGAGCGTATACAGTAACGTAAATTATTAATCTTCTAACGGTTTCGTTTTTCAAAAGTTCTATGATATAGCAGCATGCAATATCATACTAGAATTATTTTTCGCCATTTTACAGACACGGAAACACTCACAATTGAAAAAAATAAAAAAGCTGGAGATGCCGGGGATTGAACCCGGGGCCTCATACATGCAAAGCATGCGCTCTACCACTGAGCTACATCCCCTCTTCATTCTCCCTTGAAAAATGTAAATAATTTATTCCTCCTATACTGTATATCTATGGTGTACTGTAATATTACAAGTACAGGATATTCTACCTGGTTTTCAGGCATTGGGCTCTCAAAACAGAATTTAGAATAACAAGGTATAACATGGTTCTTTCCCTCAAATGTTGCTGTGCTTGAAGATGTACGTTAACTGTACTCCATCATTAAATACTAACGTGGAGATGGTCGGTAGATGGTCAGTGGTAGATAAACTACACCACACCTGGTGAGAGGGTCACATTTATTGCTCTGTCGGAACTGATAACTCATAGCCTTATTTGAAACTGTCCACCATGAACAAGGTGATGGGTCAAATACACCGCAAACACTGGCGCAAGAGGGCTCTCACTTCCAGGGTCAAATAGAAACGTGTGTGTTTGTACGTTATTAGAAATAAAGGGTAAGTAACGTTACTATATCTTTGAGGGTAAATTACGGTCATTAAGTACCAACCAGTAATACGGTAATATAAGCTTGACATGTTATGGAATATAACAATAAGATATTTTGTAAAGTAGGCCTACTTGAGGAAACCTTGTGTACAATTTATCATTATTATTATTACTAGTAGTAGCAGTGTAGCAGTGATAGTAATAGTAATTTTTTTATTTTTTTTTAATTTTCTTATCAGGTGCAATGGAAAAACATCTGAGATCAACCGGGGACAATTAATAAACATGCTTATCTAGGATGTGAGAAGTTGCTGTTATAGGATCCCCCCCTCCCCTCTTCTTGGCGCGATGACGTCGAAATGACGTCAAATTGTGTAAAGATTTCTGAAAGTTACCGTCTACACCGGATATAAGCGATTCAGTTTCAAAATAAAGCCCTTTGTGTCACGCAAAGGGGCAACACTTTTTTTACAGACTTGACATCACATACACAAGGAGGCCACCCATTACCGAGTAAAAAGCAATAGATTTACGAGAGAGACTGTGCCCGTCAGGTCTGTTTGAGAAATAATCCAGCTTTTTCCAGGATGGTTCAAAGAGTAGGCCTATTTTAAAGATGCTTTGAATTAAATATGTTGTATTTACATAATAAATAAATATATGACAAAATTAAGAATGTATATAATATGATTAAATATCACTTCATACATACAACTATCTACAAAAGTAACTGCAGCACTAACAAAAGCTCCCACAAGAATAGGCCTATTCATACTCTATTTTAAATGTTAGGCTTGTTGAAATGCTCTAACAGAGCTCTACAAGTCTTGCTTAATAAAATGAAAACTACTAAACTTGGTACTAAACCTGGTAGACGTCTCTTTTAGTTTGCCTTTAACCATCATGACCTCAAAGTTACAGGTTCCACTGGCATTATGAAAAATAAATGAAGTTTCATCATGATATGACCAAAATTTTGAATTTGATACAAAAATAACCTGACACTGAATAACAATCTTTGTAAAAGAAAAAAATATAATAACAATAAGATAAAGGTATCTAAGTATGGTTTAGGCTTTTTTAAAGAAAATATCGAACCCCACTCTATAAAAGTCTATCGATACTATCGGAAAATCACTTGCCGTGATTTCATTACCGAAAAATATTTTAAAAATGTAATTCTTGGGTACTTTATTTTGAAATCCTTCAACGGAAATGAAGTGTGTCCCACGGTAAACGCACCGATCCATGCTGCAGGCCGACTTCCACACTGCTGGCGGCGCGTGTGGAACACTTTGAACGGAGTCTCCCGCCTGAGTAGCCGGGAAATTGTACAACCGAATTGGTTTGGTTTGTCGTATTCTTCCCTCTTTCATCCGGATTCGTAAAGATATTGGCAGAGATCTGCTGGCCTGTCAAATCCGGTTCATCGGCATTTTTTCTTGCGTCTCATCGGCATCCTCTGGGTCCTCGCGCGGCGTGGGTTTCACGTGGAGACCGGGGCGCATCACTTCTCAGAACCATCCACCAGTTTTCCGGTTATCTTACCGTCACTGTTGTTAGCATTTACTGTCGGAGTAAAAATGACGAAGACGGCAGCCTTGATTCTCGAAGACGGGACGACATTCAGAGGCCTCCTGTTTGGTGCAAATGTGTCGGTTTCGGGAGAAGTTGGTACGTCTTAAGAAAATAACATGCTAATTTATAATGTTAGCTTGTATTTGTGTCTCTTACTTTAGCTAGCAAATCCACCTGTGTAAGCAGCATCGTTTTAGATTTGTTTGTTTGTGTGTTTTGTTCCTTTGGACATCTGATGTCGCTTGTTATGTCGTTAAAGGCGGTCCTGGATCAGAGTTGTAAACCGCCAATAGGAAAGTTAACGTGTAAAGTCAACAGGAACTCCATTCAGCCTTTTAACTATTACAAGTTGGTTTAACGTTATGTGTCATGTGTCGCTTATACCGCACTACTTCATAAAAGTGAAGCTGTGTTTTAATAAATGCCCCTTGACGTGAGTCAGGTATGCCGAATTAAAGATTATTCAATACTGATTTTAGAACGGGCTATATTTTTCTGTCTGATGCGTGTAACATCACTTATGCCGATGAGCAAGGCAACTTTAAGAGTAATGGTATTTTCAGCCCACTTTGGCGGGACACACAATAGGCTGGAATGTACCTCTGCTGGTTGTACTGTATGTTAAGACTACCTCACATCTGGATGCCATAATCCAGGCCTCGTTTCATGACCTAATTACAGGTAGATTGGTCTCAGTGGTGGGTTTGAAAATGATCATAAACCAGAGTTTATGCTAGTCCTCCTGTTCTTGATGTCTTATGACTACTATTTGTGTTCAGAGTTAGCACCACTCACATGCTGCTATTGCTAAAGCCTACAGAATAGTGTACAAGTATGGTACAAGTATAGTCTAGTTGGCTTATTTAACAGGGACCATGTGCTGTTTTTTCATCTGCAGCCCCTGGGTAGCAAAGAATACTCACAGAAAATACGGGGAGAAATATACACATGTAATACATTAAATTACAAAATACGCATTATTACATTAACACATAATACACGAGATATGGCAGTTGGTATAAATATACAGCATGATAAAAAATACAGAAAACGCAATCAAGTACACATCATATGCAAACACATACACTGCCATACCACACATGCACAGCATGTATGAATGAATGTGTTCTGCACTGTTTGACCATGTACATGATGTATTTTTTGGTGTGTTCAGTGTTTCAGACAGGGATGGTGGGCTACACCGAGGCTCTTACGGACCCATCCTACTGCTGCCAGCTGCTGACCCTCACTTACCCTCTGGTCGGCAACTATGGTGTCCCGAATGACGAAGAGGGGAAGTATGGACTTAGCAAGGTGGGCATTTACTTAGGGTTTAGGTTTTTTTTTTTGTATGATAACACTGAGTAACTAGAGTGTGGTATAAGATGTAAGATGAGAAAAATAGTAGAAACTGGGTTTAAACTAGAGTCAGTAGCGTTTTCATAAAAAAAACAGAATATAGACTTACACAAAATTTATCCGGCTCAGTCGTCACTTAAGGGCCCCAGTACACCTGTGGTGGTGATGTCTGCAGAGCCCCGCCCTCTACCTGTATTTGGATGTTCTGGTTTACTCAGGACGTTTCTGGGCGGTTAGTGAGTGTGTTTCCCTGGAAATTGAGAGTAGATGAAACATAACGACTGGACGCCACTCAGACCGGAGAAAATTGCTGATGCAGACGTAGCGATGAAGAAAAGAAAATTCTAGCCCTAGTATGGCAAAACGGCAAGCGGTAAATCTCATTCCAGAATGAGAGTGAATCTCTGTTTGACTTTCACTCGCTTTCAAGCACTGAAGGAGAGGCTGGGGATGAAGAACTCAGAGTGTGCCTGCTTTCTGTTGGCCAGTAATGTTAGGTGCCAAACACTGGCGGCTTGTGCCAGCTTGCTGAATTATTGGATTTTCCATTAAAACATATGTAATATTCCTACATAGCCTCCTGTGTAGGTAAAAGCAGTATAAGTACACACTTTGATACCTCTGAGCTTGGGAAGAGGAGCCCACTTTGAGTTTACAAGCTGCAACTAGCAATCAGCTGACCCTACCTTTAACCTTGTGTTTGCAATCATAGTGCTCTTAAGTGGTACCCAGTTTCATAACAGAAGGAGCCTTAAAATATTAATGAAATATGATTCCTCTTACCTACAGCTCATAGCGGTGTATGCTCTTCTTGTGTTTGTGTTGTCTCACTCAGTGGTTCGAGTCATCCAAGATCCACGCTGCAGCTCTGATCATCGGAGAGCTGTCGGACAGTCCCAGTCACTGGAGCTCAGTCAGGTCACTGGACCAGTGGCTGAAAGAACAAGGTGTTCCTGGATTACAAGGTCAGAAAGTCTAAATAAAGTATCAGTAGACCCATTAGTGATATTTTAATAGGAAACAAGTTAATGGAGAAGAGATGCATGAAGGACTCAACCTAACTGACTTTGTATCTGAAATAGAAAGGGCCTGAAGGTCACAGAACTACATTTTGGTACCTGATATCTAACATAACATTTCAAGCTTTTCAATCAAAATTTTCAATGATCTATTGTTTCCATGAACTCTAGGCATAGACACCCGCCGTCTGACCAAAAAGATCCGAGAGAAGGGCACCATGCTGGGGAAGCTGGTTGTGGACGGGACTCCTGAGGACAACATTCCCTTTGATAACCCGGACCTGAGGAACCTGGTCCAGGAGGTCTCCATGAAGGTAACTCACGCAGATGCTTAAAATGCTTAAAATTAAAAACCTGATTTAAACTCTGATTTATTACCTGTATCATCTTAAGTTCAAGCTCAATGTTTCACCTTGTTAAAAAAAAGAGGAAGTAGGGGGGGGGGGGGGGGGGGGGGGGGGGGGGGGGGGGGGGGGGGGGGGGGGG
>JAQLOL010000010.1:23676858-23692855 GCA_029783665.1 Naso thynnoides | reverse complement strand
TGTTTATTTTTATTTGTGTGTGTGTGTGTGTGTGTGTGTGTGTGTGTGTGTGTGTGTGTGTGTGTGTGTGTGTGTGCGCGCGTGCATGTGTGTGTGTGTGTGCAGTAGCCACAGTTTGATAGAAATCTCTCTGTATATTGTAATTGCAAAGCATTACCCCCAAGCTATTGAACATTACTGTAGGTCATAACCTCCAGTTATTGAACAATAGTGATTAAGGATGAGATTGAAAGTGTTTATATCTGCGTGTCTGAACACAAGCAGTCCAACAAATCAGGCTAGATCTTTGTAAATGAGGACTGTCTGTGCGATGAACCAAACTCCTTGGAACACTTCTACACTCTGTCTTCCTCTTAGCAGTTTAAGGGATTGAGATGACAGAAAACCTGCATTGTGCACTCGACACTTGCACATTTAAAAACAAAAAAACGACATCCAATTTCGTCTGAGAACAAGCTCTAATTCTACCCCCTCCAGGACTAAAAGCATGTTTTCTTACATCCTCCTTCTGATGTTTTCCATCTTCCTATTTGTATTACTCTATAAACTTTGACAATTAAAGTCAGCAGCTGTCATTTTGAATGTTGCATTAAACAGATTCAAGTTTTGTGCCATAGCATTAATGCATGTTGAAACATTTGATTGACAAAAAATAAAGGACCTAAAGTTTTGATAATCGATTTATTATTTTGAGTGCTAACAGTTTGCCTATTCAAGCTTCAAAAAATTTATTTTTGCTGCTTTTCTACCTTCTATGTCATTTCAACTGAATATGCATGAATTTTGGACCATTTTTCCTTTTTTTTCAGCATTCAGTAGACTAAACATTTGATTAATCAGTGCTAAAAATTCCCAAGGCTTCAGTCTCAGATTAATCATAGATGTGAACCTTGCTGCTCTTGTTTTCATTATTTAAAAAACCCAGAGTTTAGCATATTCAAAGTGTGAGAAACAAGAGCTCATTGCAATACCAGTAAAAAACGACAACAACATAAGTAATTGTAATTAACTGTTTTATATTTCAGTTGCAGAATTACTGCTCTTATGCGTCATGAAGAGATGCTTTTATCTGTAAGGAACAAGTTTTCAGTGGCATGCACAGCACACTTGTTAAGATCGTTTACACTTGAGAAGTGAAGAGGGTTGTCTTGTGCTGGTTAAAATCTTGCTCATGATACTGTTCAGTTGATACTGTAGGCTCATTAGAAACCCCCCCTCTACAGATCCAGTGTGATTGGTTTATATGAGACTTAACATTGTAATCCAGGTCTTTGTTAACAGAAGGAGAAACAGGAAGAAGTCTTCCTCATATCTTGTACAAACGTGTTCCGAGTCTTTGCTTCTTGTCACGGTTGTTCCTGATTGTTTCGAAAGCTTGTCAACTGCTGGAAAAGGGCAAATGATTGTTGTAGCTATAATTAAAGTAATTATCAATGCCCTTAATTCAGTTCAGTCCTTTTAAGCCTCAGTTCATAGGTCTTGGTATTATTACTGGGTTTCTACTGCTAAAAACACTATTTCAGATCTTTAATTTTCACCAAATATCAATGTCTTTGGTCCTCTGAATGCATTGAAGCCTAAGCCTGAGTTCATATGCATCATTCAGCCCTGCAGCACTGAGTAAATTTCTGAAACTCTAACTGTATTATTGACTAAATGTACTGCAGGTAAACACGATCTACGCTGCTCCTTTGGTACACAACAGCCTGACGTAAACAGAATGTTTCAGGTTGTGTGTTAAACTTAGCTGAATCTTGCAACATACCAACAGGCTTCAGTGTTAAGTATCTCAGCCATCAGGAGCATTTACTAACATGTCATCACATTTTGAATGATGTTTAACTAAATGACAGATACATTTTCCAATAACAGAGGTGAACCATGGCTGAACCGAACCCCTCCCGCCCCCAGAGGAAGATGTCCACTGCTGGGGAGAGTGTGTACAAGGTGCTAGGTCTGGAGAAAGGAGCGTCAGCTGAGGACATAAAGAAAGCATACAGGTAAGCAGCCTGAATATTCTGTAGCTCGTGTTATTACTCCAGTCAAGCTGTCTCAACTGTTGCTTCACAAAGGATTATTTTCTCCAGAGTAGGCAGGCTAACCACGCTGTAAATATTGCTTTAGGTATTTCCTAAATCCTTTGCTTTAGTATGTGTAATCCTGTTCTTGATTGTGTTGGCAAATTCCCCCTCATAAGTGGTCAGATTGCTCAAGTGCCTCTCAGAGACACTCCTCTAATCATCATGTTGCTAGGGAGCATATTTCTATGTGTGCAAGTCGAGACCAGCTTTTATAAAAGCATGTGCTACTAAGCAAATGGGCATTTTTTTTATTATTTAATTATTCTTTGAAGTAAGCTGTCAAAAAAGACACTATTTTCTATTCATAATTTCATTTTAGAGTCTATAAAAGTGTCAAAAATGCCCATCAGGTGTTCAGCAGTCTAAAACCTAATGACATCATATTTACAATGATATAAAACATAGGAAAGCAGAAAAGCATTTTATCTAAATAGAGTTTTGACATTTTTGCTTGATAAATGACTTAAAGGACCATTCCAGTTTAACAACATGTTGTTGTTGTTTGTCAACATCGGCCACACAGGTTAGGTAAACCCCACCCATTTTTTTCCAAAATAGCTTTATCTATGAGATATCGTGTTGATTTACATTTAGTCCATATTCAATAAATGTTACAGAAAATACCTGAAAATGTGTGACGTTAGTTCAAAAGAACGTCTGTGTCAAAATCCTTCTTCACTCTAATATTCAAGCTAGGAAGGCAGCACTTGTAAGGAACTATTTTTCCAGGCGTAATAACTTTCGTCTCAACAGCTCCCAGCTCCTCTCTTTCTCCCTCAGCAATTTTTGACCAAATAAACGCAGATGTTCTCTTTAGAAGGGTGAATTACCTATACCCATAACTTTCACTGGTCTTATAGTGTTTCTATACCCAGTTTCGACAAGAGTGGCAGTCACTGGGTTTATAAAATGCAGTCTGAGATCTACTGAAGTATACACATGTGGAATGTTACATTAACATTTGTAGAAGATAGGGGAGATCTCTGCTAATAGTGAGAAGTCAAAAATAGACTGATATGGTCCTTAAAGATGCTTTTGAAGGGCTTTTAACATTGTTTAATCTTGGCTT
This sequence comes from Naso thynnoides, assembly GCA_029783665.1. Lineage (NCBI taxonomy): Eukaryota > Metazoa > Chordata > Actinopteri > Acanthuriformes > Acanthuridae > Naso > Naso thynnoides. Next base: position 23,689,705 of record JAQLOL010000010.1, on the reverse strand, counting down.
TATTTTTTAATTTAACTGATTTCTTGTCTGGTCTAGCGAACTGTGAAAAATTCCCATCAAATTTCCCAAATCCAAGGTTTTCTAAATTCATCCCACTGTTAGTTCAGCATTACCTCACTAAATTTAACCTTTGGAAATTCATCTTTATTATATCATACAAAAGATGGAGTCTGTTTAAAGAAGTGGAACTTGCATCAGTAAAGAGCGAATGTCAGTGTAACCTTTATAACCTTGAAGGGCTTGAATCGGGTGGAGTAACCTCACTCTGTGTGTATTTTGCTCCAATCACCTTGTAACAGACACTCAGACTGACTTTAATCAAACTGATTCGTGCTTCTTGCACTCAATCTTTCTCCACATTTTGCTGCTTCACGTCACTTTGGTGAATTTCCTGTGTGTCCTTCTCTCGTGTTAGGAAGCTCGCATTGAAGTACCACCCGGATAAAAACCCTGACAACCCGGAGGCGGCAGAGAAGTTTAAGGAGATTAACAACGCCAACTCTATTTTAAATGATGAGACCAAGAGGAAGATCTACGATGAGTACGGCTCCATGGGCCTTTACGTATCCGAACAGTTTGGAGAGGAAAGCGTTAAATATTACTTCCTCATGTCCAAATGGTGGTTCAAGGTTGGTGCTAGTTAATAGTCAATACTTTGTGTTGCATTTGGCTTTTTTGAGTGCCTGTTTTGGTGACATTTCAGTCGGGGTGTGTGATATGACAATGATAGACTGTGAAAGATTAGAATGTGTCCACGATCCATGATTTTCTCTCAACTGAATCACACTATTTGCTACTCCGTTCAGTCCCATGCCTCCCATAAATACACACACATAAACTAAACACAGCAGACATGTGGCACCTTCTACTGTCCCCTGTCACAACGTAATCTCATAAAACAAAACAAAAGCATCATGGATGAGTTGGAGTTGAGTCTGCCTATGTTAACTTAGCGTTAGCTCGTTTGAGGAGGGGGGTGCTTAGCATTTTCTTTCTTTAACTACGGTCAGCATTAACATTTTAGCAACACCGAATCGGTCCTAGACAGGCTGGAAAACTTAACGACATCGTGTTCGGGTTAATAAAATTGTCCATAGGTCTGTTATGTTACACACAGCCACAGTTTGGACGTTAGCATTAGCTAGCAACGTCAGGAGGAAGGGGGCTTGCCATTTCTTGCCGTAAACTACAGCCAGCATAATCATCATTTCTGCTCTGTCTCTCTTACGGAAGTCCAAGAAACATTGGAAAACTTAGCCACGTCGTGTCTGCGCTCATAAAATAATCCTGTGGCGTGTAAAGTCGTGTTGTGAGAGCTCAGAGTATTCACACACAGAACTGTTTTGACTGCCATGTCTGATTCAAAGGTCGGACATCAGGATTTTCGTGCCTTCAGGATGTCAGTGACGTCAGGATACTGTCAACACTGACACTGGCACGGCGTCATTCATCCAAAGAGTTTAAAGAGTAACTTAAACCCTAAACCACTTTTTTTCAGCTGAAATTGAGGCCAAGAAGTATGTATCAATGCTTTTGATTGATTCAGGTCTTATTCTTGACATTTTATTGCAAATTAACTGACTTTCCATATCTGTTACAATGTCTGCAGTGACTGCCATCTACTGGTTGAAACACTGCTATTGCAAGGCAATTTTTCGCTGCATTTTAATTGGTTGATAAGGTGCAATGTGATGTCACAAATGCTATCTTCAGGCTGAGAGGAGTTGCCTGGGACCCAGAGGATTCTAGATACATTTTTTGGATTTCGGGAATTGAGCCAGTAATCTGTGGGTTTAGTTACACTTTACTTGTTTTTTTGTTTTTTGTTTTTTTTCATTTTGTTTACTTTTGCAGTCTGCGGTTCGTAATCAAAATACATTTACTCTACATGTAATTCTTACAATTTCATAATTCACAAATCAAAATAAAATCATCTTGAGGAACCAGGAGCCAAATATAAGCTGTCCATATGTTGGTAAACAAGACTACGGCCCTGAATGTGCCGCGACTTGTAAAATACTTTCAACCAATATGAAAAACTCAAGAATCATAATAAAATCGAGATTATGATTCTGCCGTGAAAAAATTAGGATATGATATTTATGGGATATGATATCGCCCAGCCCTACATTTTGGTTAAGAGTGTTTTGTATAATCTGTCATTTGTGTTGTCCCAATGTCAGTGAATAAGAGGTAAAGACAGTTTTATTAGATCCTCTTTCTGCTGTCACATGTCATTGTTTAAAACTCGTCTGGTGTTTGTTACTTCCTGCAGGGTCTGGTTCTGTGCTGTACGCTGTTCACATGCTGCTGCTGTTGCTGCTGCTGTTGTTTCTGCTGTGGGAAGTGTAAACCACCTGAAGACGATGAAAACTATCAATATGTCGATCCTGAAGACCTGGAGGCCCAAATCAGAGCAGAGCAGGACGGAGGTGAGCTGATGTTTCCCGTCGCACTTCAGCTGTTAATTACTTTAGTAGACTAAAACAAAATAAGTCCTGGAGATGCCGAATATTTCTACAGCTTATTTAAAAGAAAAGAACACGTTATGCTTCTGGCTGTTAGAACCGTTATAATGTTGTTCTTTCACAGCTTGGTGTCTTCCTTCCTTCAGGCACTAAAGGAGTCCACAGTGAAGTGGCTGATGGTTTAAATCTGTATGTTGCTGTTGGTCTTGTGCTTCTTCCCGTGTGTTTGTTTACAGGAGACTTTAGTGTTTCAGCAAGAAAGTACTCATTCATTTTCTCTGGACTAAATTCGTGTCCACTACCCAATTGTGCTAATTAATCAGAGACCAAAAGCATATTGGGCCCATGCACACAGGCTGCAGCTGAGCTATTTTTGGTTGACTGTTCACCTTAAGGGTATCATCTTGAGGTACAGCTTTGTAATTTGACAGCATAGGAGATAAAATGCCTGGTTTTTGTCTTCCAAAATGAGTTTTTTTGTTTTGTTTTGTTTTTTTTCTTTTTGTTTTTCAGTCTGTAGTGAGGTTTTATTGTCCCCAGAATTTGGATTTCCTTTCCATTTCCTCCACAGTCTTAACTTTTGGATCACTCAAAATATGGACGATGATCACAGTGTTCAGGGGAACTTCTCTAGATTATACTTCTCAAATTATTGTTAATTAGTCATTCGTAGCATCACAGTAAACATGGGAAGAGAGAGGAGGAGTAAATCAAATCTACTGGCCACTTGCATATTTTACCATCAGTTAGCTGGTGCTAATTTTGTGTCCAAGAACATCCAAAAAAAGTTTGGTATTTCTGTAATGTAGAATAATCAGACCACTCAAGGAGGCCTTAAAAAACAAAAATGTCAGTGACACTGGAGGCTAGAAAACACACAATGATAAGTGATGATGCAGTTCAACTTCCTCCACAGCATTAACAACATATTCTACAAGTCTATAAGTATAAGTAAATTACAGGTTTGCGAATATTAGCCACAGAAGCTGATGATCAAACCAGGCAAACTGAGGCTGTAGCAGCAGGTCCCCTTAGAGTATTAAAGTACAACTTTCTTGTAAATGAGGTTGTCACATTAATATTAAGATCTGTTTTGCAAGAGTGACATAAGTATTGAAATTGAAAGTTCAAAATGTAAAATGAACCAGAGGGATTAGACATTCAAGATTTAAAACCTCTTATAAATCATTGCTTTTTTAAGGTGCAAAGTATTTGAAAGGTAGTCCCACTAAATTCAGTATTTACCCAACAGTGGCAATCTAATTGGTGAGCAGTGGTTTTAAATTTGAGGAGAGAAGTGCAGATTTAACAGCCATGATATTTTAAAGTAGCTTATGATCGAATATAACAAAGAATATAACCAGAATTTCTACAATGATGGGTTAAATGTGACATTCTAAATTAGTTTTTAAAAAAATTTTGGTTTTTTGAAGGCACACCTCCCACCCCCATGTCATGCAACCTCCGGGGGGTCCCGACCTCCACTTTGGTAACCACTGTTATAGGAGAGACCTTTGCAAACAAAAGTGATAGAAAATAGCATAGATTGAGAGCTGACTGTTCTCTTGTTGCTAGTGAGGACCTGCCCACTTGTCAAAGAGTACACAGTAATAAGGGCATGCTTTATTAGATTTTATGTAGTTTCTGTGCAAGTTACTCCACATGATTATTTACAGTGAGATTCCCAGATATTGTAAAAATGAACAGTTTCAATGTTATTAAATTTAGAAAATGTGCATTTAATTGCTTATAAATCAAACGTTTCACATACAAGAAGAAAAAGAAGAATATGTTCTTTTTTTCCTTTAAATGTTTTATCCTCCTGTTTAAATCGAGGAACACCATTGTCCCTTTACTAAAATGTGTTTAAGAATATTTAACCAACATCCGTGGGGAAGTTGCTCTAAGAAGTAAAACTATAACCAACTTGAGGTTTTATGACTTCTCCAGTCAGTTTCACATGCTCTCACACCGTAGGATGTCATGTTTGCTCCAATCCAACAGGTTTCACAGTAATCATAAGCCAGCCCACATCTAATGTGGATCCAGAAAGCTCAGAAGGCAAGAGTCAGCCCATCCCCCTGCCAATGCCAATGCCTCCAGCCGAGCCCCTGTCACCGACCAGTGCAGCAGGGGAAGAAAACCCTGGAGAGACCTTACCAGAGTCAAAATGACTCGTAAGAGCCGCCGCGTGTAGTTCATGTCTCACATCGTCCGTTCATCCATTTTGTCTTGTGTGAGACGTTGTCTTAATCCTTCGTGCCTTAGTGCTGCAGTCATTGCTTGTCAGCTGCCTCATCGCTGCTTCTTCACTCATCCATAACAAAGCGCCCATGCTTTCCAAATACAACCATCCCCTAATTACTGCAACACTCATCGTGCTCTTGTGTCGTCTCGTACCTGCATGTTGTTTTATGCCCGTTGTCAGTGTTACATTGATTCACTACACTGTTTTGATTCAAGTGCCGTCAGAAAAAAGCATGGCTGAATTAATTACAGTAAGCTCAACCTCTTTATACTGTCCTGTTACATATCTCTAAAAGCATTGTCTTATGTTTGATGTTTGGTTTTTTTGGACAAACAGGAAATTTTAGCTTTCATCAGGCAGAGAAACAAACAAAATCCTTACAGCAATTACTGTTCCAGTGTTTTGTCAGAAAATGCAAAAATTAAGTTCTTTGCACTGCATTTTTACTTCTAGTGTATTATAGAACAGTGTGTTATTTAATATACAACAACACACAATTGACTTTCTGTGCTTTGCTTCATGTTGAAACCCTTGTGAGAATAGTGATTTTGTCCAACTTACTGTAAATATATTAAGGGGAGATTTTTTTGAAATTGCACTTTATATGAAGGTGGCGTAACGTGGAAACCTCTCTCTCCTCCCACAGGAAAATGACAGAGTGGATGAGCCTCAACTAGCGGAAGCAGGTAGATAAGATACTGTGCGTGTTAATTTATTTTTCCATGCGCATTATAAAGCGCGACAGACAGAAGAAGTTCCATAAAGACAACTTCCAGTTATACATGTTAGAAGTAAATGTCAGCCTTTTTGTGTCACACAGATTAAAAGTTACAGTTGCCGTTGAATCTGTTTACCTCAGTTTGACCTCCACTTTTTCTCTCTGTAGCCTTTCAAGCCCCTGTTACGATCCGGACACTGCCGCCAGTGACGCAGAGATCAGTCAGCCCAACGCCACCAGCCAGCCCGGGCCCACACCACCATCCTGAGCTCTTAACCCCCCCGACCTACGCACTGACCAACACCTGTAAGGTGGGCACCTAAAGGCTCTTGCCCCCCTTCATGGAGCTGAAGTTAAGGAGGAGTATTCATGCTGGCACTTTAGTCTCCTTTTCCCCTCCTCCTCCTCATCTTCCTCTTCTCCCCACAGCTTGCCACATTCTTTAGCCTAGCCTGGGCTACATGTGCTCATGCTAGCTGTTCAGTCATCCAGGGCTAGGCTTAACAACATGCTTGGACTCCTCCTTAATCTGCTCTATTCTTCCAATCACAACCAGTGAGGATGTGACACTGGACACGATTGAATAAACCGAGTGATGTGAGGGCAAAAAAAACCCATCATGGAAATCCACTTTCCAGACCAGGACTGGAATTATCGTTTTTTATTTTCTCTCTCTGAACCAACCTTCCCAGGCTCCTCCATTTTGGACTCTGATGGTCACACACAGGAGCACCTTTTTTTTTTTTACATCTCTCCCCCTTTAACTTGTTTTTGAAAGAAAACCATAAAGAGTGTGAAGTGTACAGATAATCAGATGCCAGCAGCACGACGATGTGGGTGTAGAGGACCTATTTTTTCTCCTCTTTCCTCATTCAATCTTGTTAGCGAACAATGATATTCAGTTAAATGTTGCATTACCTCCCTCTAACATTCAGACTTTTTAACTAAGCTCTTCATGCCAAGTGGGGTAGTTTAAAAAAAAAAAAAAAATCTTTTGAAGGAGGCGGGATAACTAATGGTCGTTTCATGATGCTTTCAACAAGGACAATACTACTTTTCATATGAGCGCACAACTGTGAAGGGGGAGGGAGGAGAGCGAACAGAATGAAAACCTGGAGCTGAGGTTCTGGAGCATGGATCAGGAGCAGAGCCGAGGGTTTCCTCTCCAGCATGCATGCAGACTTTTTTCCGGATGCATGCCCCCCACAACTGTACAGCACTGGAATACAATACCCAGCCCAATCCACAAGATTTGACAGGACTGCCTCGTCTAACACTTAAGTATATACAACATACACTTGTACCAGCTCATATGTCAACATGTGCCACCAATTGCCAGAAAATACAACCCCCAGCATAATATATGGACAAAATGGGCAATGACAGATGTCATGTGATGGGAGAGAAACACAGCATTTAGTTTAAACTGTCAAAAAAAATTGTTTTAATTAGTTTTGTTAGATCTGCATCATTGCGATCCTCCTTGTGTTGCAGTCAGTTTTGTTTGGGAGACCAAAGAATATAGCTTCATTAACCTGCCAACAGATGATGACTGGTCGAGGTGGGTGTCTCTGGAAATTTTACTTGCTTGTTCAGCCACAGTTCAGTTTGTCAAAGTTGTTTGTTTATATCCATTTGGGTCTATGCGCCTTTTGTAGAAGGTCAGCAGCCATTTCCTATAGTTACCTTTTTTGCTTTTTTAAGCTTACGATCATGTTGTAAATCATTCATTGTACCTCAAGAACTACAAAAACCACCAACTTTTAATCAGCTTGATAATTTATTGTTCACACTCAGATCCAGATTCACAAAGACTGAATTGCAAAGGCAATCATTTGATTTTATTTTAGGTCTGGCCAATGCCAATACCGATACTGGGGAGCACGAAAATGTGGTTATCAAATACTCATGATAAAGATATGTAATGGAGGCAAGATATCTTACACTGCACTGAATAGGCAACACTACACTTATTAGTTACTAATTAATGGACTAATTAACCCTAACCCTCTGCTTGACAAACTATGTAATGACACAATTTTGAATCACTAGTCCAAGCATTTTTTCTGGCCTCAAAGAACAGTTTCCGTATCAGGACATATTCAAGAACGCACATACCAATATGCGTGCGATAGGCTAATATCAGCTGATCTGTTGGACCCCGTGTTTTTGCACCTTAGTCACTTTTTCAGTTGTCATTACAGTCACATAATGTTTTGTCAGTTAATTTGTGGTCCTTGGAAAGAGCAACGAGCAAGCAATCAACTTTTAACTGTAAATTTCAGGCACTTTTATTTCAATTTAGGCTCATCTTTTAAGTTCTGCATCATTTTTTTCCAGCATAAATCTGCTTTTCACTGCTGTGTCTTGAGTTTCAAGGTTAGAAAACCCTCTCATCCTGTTCCCTGACTTAATGGTCACAGTGATGTGCCTTGAACAATAATTGCAGCAGTGACTGAACAAGCGACTTCTAATGCAACATTTAAATCTGACATTTACATGATGTGAGTACTTTTTCACTGTTGCTGTCTTGTTAAGTATGGTATCACCTAATACTAGGACCTGAAGTGGATTAATTCATTAGTTCTTTCTTCTCATTTGTTGGTTTGGTAATTAATTATTGCTTTAGCCTGTGCAACCCTTTAGTGAATCTGGATTGATGTTTTTTCAGCTGCGCTTAACTGCATGATGACAAGAGATACTTTAAGATGGCTTTCGCCAGAAGTTTTGTACACTTGGTCTAAAATAAACTCACATTTTTTTGTTTGTTTTTTTTTCATTATCTCTTCGCTGGTTATGTTCTCAGTCTTTTAAATCACTTGCTCTTATTTGATTAAATTAGAACAAAGCTTTCACCAATCAGAGCAATGTCATCTGCTTGGTCAGCACAAAGGGCTGCTGCTAACAGTTATTTTCTAAATTTTTTGCCAAGTCTTTAAAATGTCAAAAAACAGTGAATAATGGTCATTGCAGTTTCCTGTAGGCCAACGTAACATCTTGAAATGTCTATTAAGGTCAAACCAACAATCCTAAATGCAAAGAGACTCAGTTCACTCTGATATGAGACAGGGTAAAGTTAGAGAGCGTCACATTTGACAAACTGGAACCAGAGAATGTTTAGCAGTTTTGCTTGACAAATAAGTCAGCTCAGAAGAAAGATACTGTTCATCATGCCAACAGTCAATATTGTGAACAGTATTACGCAGTGTTATTCTAGTAGGTACAAACTGTAACAGCAAAACTAAGTGCAACTTTTCTCACAAGCTGTCATGTTAAATTACTACATAGGTGCTTTAATTTAATGCAATTTTCTTCTGGAGTATGGCAATTATTCATCTTTTAGTGAGCATTTCTGCCACAGTATCTTTTCACAAAACATTTTATGAGGTCCTTATTGTTGACTTGTCTCAACGCACCATAAATCTGCAAGAGTCAGTGCAAAAGTGACATGACATGACAGGATGGACCCTTATCTGCCTAACTGCAGTTTCAAACGGTAAAGCCAAATCAGCCAATCCAAAGTAGCTGTACAATGTTAGAAATATACTCGTAGTAGTTGTTGTTGTTGTTGTTGTTGTTTTTGTAACTGCTTTATTTTCATGGGTAATAAATAGACACAAACTTCTGCTTGTTTTATTTTCACTTACAGTTTTCACATTTTTGTAATGATTAAATAAACAGAGATTTAACATGTTAATTAGTGAGCAGAAAAAGTACTGGTAGGTCAGAGCCAGGCTAATGGTTTCCCCTTGTTTCTAATCATTGTGCTAAGCTAATCTGTGCTAACCCTCTGCTGGCTATAGCTTTATATTTACCTTACAGGCATGAGATTGACACCCTCTCAGAAAGAATGCAAAAAAAAAAAGGGAATGTCCTGAGCTATTCCCTTTATCAATCTCTTTGATTTTATTTTATTTTTTTTTTTTATAAAAACGATTGTTAAAACAGACCATTAAGATTTAGTCATTTCAGTATCAGGTTAATGTGCTGTGTTGGATTGTTGTCATGTGGCGTTCTATTGCTTGTAGGTGATGTATTTTTTTCCTTTTTAAACAAAATGTTCTCTCTTTCTGGTGGCAAGGTGAAATTTGAATAAAGGCCATAATGTGTGTTTATCAAGCTGAGGTAATGCACCGTTAAAGGCAAATATACAGCACTACATTTAACTCATTCCTCAGCTGCTAAAACTCTTCAATATTACAGAATGAACTGCAATACAGTAATGATGACCTACACGTAAGACCAGCAAACAAGCTCTTGTAGGAGACATTTTATGAACAGTTTAATTACAAAATTTAACAAATGTTTAATTTTTTTATTTAGGCTTCTTCTTTCACAGATTCAATGTCTGCTTGCATCTTTCTTTTCATCCAAAGTTTTTAACCATCAAAAGCCAAAACCCACTATTTCAAATATCCCATTACATTTCAGGAATAATATTGTTTTTGTCTTAATTCAGATCTTATCAAGTCAAATCATTCAAGTGTAAAAGCAATGGAGTACTGAAAAAAGACATTCATTATTTTTGTAATTGTAAATAATTCATTAAACTTAAAAAAAAAAAAGACAGAACTCCTTATTATTAATGGACATGTTTTATGAATCAGTGTCTGTTTTACAGTGTACATACATTTTTTTTTTATTTGCCACATAGAAACACCATAATTTGGATTTAAGTAACACTAAATAGGCTGGTGGTGGGTTGTTGGTCAACTTTTTGGTTTAGTTTGTTGAACTCAGACTGTAAGGTCATTTGAATGCAGTGTGCTAGCTTGTTAGCTTGGTATTTGCTAAAACTCTTAGCATGGAGCTAACATTCTTCAAGGGCAGATAAATGATTTTATTTGATTTCTCACTCAGTTGTCCAGTGAGACAATCTGTAAATCTGTGCTAATGAGTGACAATAAACTGTTAAATGGAACATACGAATAGAACAACGTGACAAAGACATTTTATCAGTGTAAATTATTATTATTTTTGTTGTTGTTGGAAGGGGGGGTATTCACTGTTGTGGTTCCCTGTGGACGATCTGTAAATTACTTACTATGAAATTGATTTCAACTAAATAAAAAGGGGGATTTTTTTTAACTTCCTGTCTTTCAGTTGTGTGTACTGTATAAACAGCATTTTTTGACAAAAATGGAACCCTGATGCTACCAACCTGTTACCTTTAAAGATGAGCAACCATACAGAGCATCTGCTAGTTAAATCTTTTTGGATTCGATGCACAATAATAACACAAAGATGTAAAAAAAAAAAAAAAAAAAAGCTCTCAGTAAAGATGATGCATGAATAGCTGTGTTGGTATGTTTAGCTTACTCTGGAGCAGCCCTCCCCTCCTGAGCCTATAAATAGTCTAGTAATCCCATTAATAGCTTAGTCTACTTAGGCGACTCCATTCTGTTGATTAGCAAATACCTTGTGTGTGTGGTAGCGATGAACGAACCTCACCGCTGCACTCGCGATAATGCGGAAGCTGACAAAGTTCAGAGGGCAGGGACAGTGTAGAAAGTGTCACTGGGTCATATTGTAGAGACGAGTAGGCTTGGAATAAATGGATTCTGGTTTAGCTTAGTAGGGTGCATATAGTTCACTTATGTGTTGTGGAATTAATCGCCATTGTTTAATACTATTTATGTTTTAATAAGATTAAGATCAGAAATAATAATAAAATTAATCTCTAAAAAGTATTTTTTAGGTAATTTAATCATTCATTCATTCATATGTTGGCTCTGTTAGCAAGGTTACGTAACTCCAATTCCAAAAAGGTGGGACTGTAGAAAAAAAAGAACAGAATGTGGCAATTTGCTTAAAAAAAGCAAACCCTCTAGCTTAATAAATCAAAATGTTAGCTAAATGAATGCTAACAAGACGGTGATTGATTGATGAACACAGCTAAACCTCTATAGCTAAGCTAATTAATCAAATATTGTTGGAACCAAACACAACATCTGATAAATTGTCCTACTTTCATTAAATAGAAAGTCGTCACTCTGATATATGTGATACTAAATCTTTCTCTCCAAACAGAACTTAAGCTCAATGCTAAACACATTAGCTTGAGCTAAATTTAGCTTAACAAACCAGTGATATTTTACTTTGTTAGCCTTTGGATACAAAACAAAACAACTGAATTGTGCAAATCAAACAGTTTATTTACATTGACACAGTAGATATGAAAGCAGTAGCAGCAGCTATGTAGTTTGAATTCGAATCTGTAAAGCTAAAGAACTTGCTAACTAGTTGGGCTCTAGCTGCCCAAACAACTGTAGAACCTATGAGATAGGTCTAAGTTAATAGACTTCAAGCATATGTAAAGCCATCACTATTTCAAAACTAGAAGTTTTAACTTTTACTCAATGCTTAAATATGTAAGTTTGAGCTTAGCTTACTTAAATGAAAAAGTGATTTCTGACTCCGTTAGCCCAGCAAATAGGTTCAGGTGAGGTTAGGGTTAACTAGACAAGGTAAGAAAATAGCTAGGCTCAATAAGCAACTCAAAGCCAGTGCTCTGAATGTTCTCCTAACAAACTGAAGTCTAAGCTGAGACATGGGGCTGACTGTTTATGCTAAGGTGCCGGGGACCTCAAACATGGCGGCCAGAGGTTGCATTATGCCACTAGGATCCAGCCCAGTAATATCAGACTAAAAACACTATCATTTGAACCCTGTTAGTGACACTGTCATGTTCCTCTGCCCCACCCAACTTTCCACTGGTGTGATTGTGAACAGAGTTTAGACAGTAACCCAAGCCAGAACAAACTGAGGAGCTAAAAATAACAACAGTCAACAAAACCGGCTGCTGTGGGTCTTTACATGGGGGTTAGACAAGCTGGCAGAAGGGTAAAGGGATGGACAGCTGAGGAAAGACTTTTTTTTTAAGCTAGACCAGAAAATGGAGAGAAACGCGACGAGATGAACGTTTTTTAACGGTGGTGTAGAAGGAAACTTCAAGACTGATTAATTCAGATCTGCACAGATTTTGAAATCAAGAACGGAGAGCTACAACATCCCCACGCGTTGTGTTTCTCTGCTTGCTTCCCTTCTCTGTTCCCTCTGACATTTTACTGACTACTCCTGGAAGTGATGAACATCCCTCTGGGCTTCAAGCCTCCATCAGCAGGCAGTTCTGGGTCTGGTGCTGGCAGAGGAGCCACCATGGAGAACCTGGAGAAGCAGCTGATCTGCCCAGTCTGCCTAGAGATGTTCTCCAAACCCGTGGTCATCCTGCCCTGTCAGCACAACCTCTGTCGCAAGTGCGCCAATGACATCTTCCAGGTGAGACTGTGTCTGCTTTACAGGATTTCAGCGTGTTATTTTGAACAAATTCATGTCGAAAACTTTTTTTTTTTTTTTTTTTTAGATAATTTTTTGGGGTTTTGTGCCTTTATATTAAGGACAGCTGAAGAGTAG
>JAQLOL010000010.1:23648852-23659503 GCA_029783665.1 Naso thynnoides | reverse complement strand
ATTGACATCAGCACCAAAAATCCCATAATGATTAATTTATCACTGCACAGATGAGTAGGCTATTTAACTGAAGTTATGTGAAAAGTGAGCATCCATATTTGATCTTCCTGTAAGGTGTGAAACTTGACGATCCAGTTGGCTTTCATGACCGCGCTGCATATAAACACTAAATAACAGAAAGACCTTAATCAAATAAATTACAAATATTCTCCAGAGCCACAAGTGACATATTTGTTTAAATCCAAATATAAAAAACCCTCTTCATTATAATCAAAACATTATAATGCCAATCTTGATTATTTTTAGTGCTGTTAGAGGTAAAATGTGGTTCTCTCTGGTGTAACTGAGTCTTTTGCATTTTGGGATTTTGGAAAACTGAGGTTCAAAACAAATGATAGAATTAAAATGATAAGAACATCCATCTGGAAATGATTCCTTTATTAGCTTGAAATCATGGATGAAATATTGTAAGTTTAAAGGTTTTCAATAGCAGTGTAGCTATGAATCTTCAATGCAAGTGTTTTATGACTTGATTTTGCGTCATGTTGTATTTTTCCAAGTGAAACGTTCCATCGAACGTCTCCCGGCTTTTTTCTGAGTTCTGCAGATCAGCAGAGTTAAAGATGGTAACACAAACCAGTTGGTCACTGCTTTGATCTGAAAAGTGATGCGCTTGTAAAAAACAGAGAGGGAGATGAAACAGAAACAACACACACACACACACACACACACACACACACACAAATAATGATAAGGCAGAAGAACCTCCAACACACCCACAGTTTGGACTGAGTCATAGAAACAAAGGAGCCAGAGGCCATTTTGACTTCTGTGTTTGTCTCTTCTCTATCTCATATCTGTTTTAACAAGACGCCATTAACTCCCATCACGTCTGAGCCCTCAGACACAAAGGATCTTCAAAAGTTTTTTTTTTTTTTTTTCTGTTCTTGTTGCAATGATAAGATCAGACAGACAATTGCAAATGTCATTGCAGCCAGTACATTTTATCTGAATTCTGCAGCTCAAATATGGGTTCCACAGTTTGGTTTTATTAAAATTCTTTCTGCATCATGAATAAGATGACATATTCAGTGGTTATTTTTAATGGAGGCTATTAGGTGCCATCACGCTGGTAGGAAGATTGACCTGTTTCTTTATAGAATTTATGGATAGAATTCAGTTTCATGTCTATTGATTCCCAAACACTAGGTCACTTTCTTGCACTGGCCTTCAACAAATTAATTTAGGTCTGCATCATGAGCTGACTCAGATTGTGAGAACAAAGGAGAAGGTCGTGGTGACATCCAAGCCAGATAAAACCAGGTCTTTTTTTTTTTTTTTTGAGATGTTGGGACATTTCCAAGCCCTGGCTATGGTGCCAAAACCAGGAATTTTTAAGCCAAAAAATGGATCTTTTCCTCACCTTAACCGAATGACTTTTGTTGCCTGAAACAGACCAAACTAACCAGTTAAAATTAATTTTAGGTCTATTTGAGCTGACTTTACATCAGAAGGTATGAGGGGATGGTGGTGGTGTGACATCTAGGCGAGAAAAAAACACTCTCTTGTGTTCCTGGTGCTTCCCTGTTATGATCCGCCATTATCTGTTGACGCAATTCATATGCCTGAGACATCCAAGAGTAAAGTTTATAACTATTTATCATTATAACTGCAAAAAATACATCCACATAACAATATCTGTCAATATATGCCTAGTATCGACATGATCAGTTTTTACTATGAAAAATGAATTTTGATTGATACAAGTCACATAAGAAGGATGATTTGCCTGTAACCTATTGATGTAGTTGGACTGCAGGGATATAAATCGATGCATTCATACATTGATGTATCGTTACACCCCTATAAGCCCTAGCATTATCCTTTAATCCTGGGTTGGCAGGGCCTGTTTGATGACTTGGAGCTCAAATGAGCAAAAAAATCAGGAGACTTCACTTTTTTTCTGAATAAAAGAGGAATAACTGTGGTGGTTTCGTGGTGGCTCACCTGGTAGAGCTTGTACCGCGTACTAAGGCTGAGTCCTCAAAGCTCTCCTGTCTCCCTCCAGCTGCCACTATCACTAAAAAGCAGAAACACCATCTTTTTTTTAAAAAAAAGGAAAAACTGCTTATCAGTGTCATCAATAATCAGCACAGTAACAGAATCAAAAGTCGTGATTTTTACTTTAAACTTTTTTATTACAAAATAGAAATGGCAAAAAAGCTTTTTCTTCTTTTGCTAAAACAAAGACGATGTGATTGGTGTCAGACATCAACATTTACTAAAATAAAGCGCTTTTTTTCATATTTTTGTAGATTAGCATGCTACAGTCGATACAGTACAGGTGATTGTGCTCCCGTTGCGTGAAAGAGACAGAAACAGAGGATGAAAGTGAAACAAATGAACATAAAGCCTGTTTTCTCTTTTTTTTCCACCTCAAATCCATCTTCTATCAAATCCGACCAAAGCGTAATCAGAATAAAGGGAGTGAATTTTGAACAGAAAGAAAAAGAGGAGAGTTTGATATCAGCAGAGAGGAGTTATGAATTTTTCTGCATCACCGCTTCCCATCCTGCAGTGCTACAGTTGTATGATTATTTTGAAGTTTCATTGTGTGCTGATTGTGGCTCGAGTCATCACTTTAACTGGCTGAATGATTCCTACATTAACAATTACCTTTAATACCAGAGAGCTTGTGTGAAGCATTTCTGGTGCTCG
This sequence comes from Naso thynnoides, assembly GCA_029783665.1. Classification (NCBI taxonomy): domain Eukaryota; kingdom Metazoa; phylum Chordata; class Actinopteri; order Acanthuriformes; family Acanthuridae; genus Naso; species Naso thynnoides. The sequence continues at coordinate 23,656,785 of JAQLOL010000010.1, read as the reverse complement.
AACAAACAAGCCCATTCTAAAAAGTTTTCTTTCTTAACTTTGGTACTTTGATTACCCTTCAGTAGTGTAGGAAATTGAGGTTTACATGAACTTTTCAAAGGGCATAGAGGGTTAATAAAACATCCAGACAAGATGAGCCTGAAGTACTTTACCTACCTTGTTTTGTTACATTTTTTGTTTGTTTATTGAACTTATTTTGATCGAAAACTGGAGGTCTGAGTTTACATGATGTGGAGAGATGTCTGCCTGAAGCATACAACACTCACAGTAACTTATTCCATCTGAATATTGATTCATATGAAGATGGTTTTAATGTCTCTTAAGGTTTCTGCACCACCACCTCAGTTGTGTGGAGGCTTCAAGCCAAACTCCTATAAAACACCTTTCATTAGACTGATTTAGCTGTTGGAGTTAAGAAGTAGCCTCTAAAATACAACAATTCAAGAGTTAAATGCAAACATTTACACTAAGGTGATCAGAAATAGCTTTAAAAATAATCGAGTCAAATTGCAATTTAGCACATTTGTTGACATTTCGGTCCTGTTTTGGGTTGGCTAGACTTTAATAAAGTGTCATCCGTCATTTTCACTTCAAGCATCAAAACTTTTGATCAGATGGACAAATGACAAGGGACAGCGCTGCTCATATGTCCAAAAAGTGAGATCCAGTGAAACGCGGCAGTTTCCAAAAGTCCAGTGCGGGGGGGGGGGTTAGGGACGGTGGAGGGGTGGCGGATGAGGGGTCTAAAGGGTCCGGTTCCATATTTCCCAGCAAAGTCTTTAACACTCAAGAATTTACATGTTACTCGCGGAAGCTTTGATGCGTAAACTGGCACCATCTGTGCGTAAAACGCTGTGGAGAGGAAGGCAGGCGCACAACAACAACTAATGTCAGAGGTCTTAGATGCTTCAGACAGCGGTTGGGCTGTTTTAATGAGGCTTTAAAAAAACAGCTTTACTTCCCAACCTCGTCGAGGACTTTGCGGTTGAGCTGAGCCTGCTCCCTCTGGCTCTCCATCTTGGCCATCTGGATCATATTCCTCAGCAGGTGGAAGGTCAGGTCGATGGATAGCGGCGGCTCCTCGCTCCGCTTCAGCAGCTGCGCCACCGTCCTCACCGCCTCCTCGTTCTCCTCCTCAGTCGGCAGCAGGCGCAGAGGGTCTGGGTCCCTTCTTTGGAGGAACCTCAGGAGGTTGTCGCCCGGCAGAGCCGAGGCGCTGTTGTCTCCGGCCGCCGCCGCCGCCGCCGCTCGAAGGAGAATTTCTTCCAGTTGCTGCGTCTGGAGGCGGCCGCTGCCATCCAGCCAGCCGGGAAGGAAGCGCGGTCTGCCGGCGGCGGGGCGGAGGTGCGTTGAGAGGAGGACCGAGGAGAGGAGCAGGAGCAGGGGGACTGGCTTCATGTCCTGCAAGGCAGAGAATTTACTGACATGTCAGACGGTTCGTTACAGAATCATGAGGTGAAGTGGCGGAGAATTAACCAAACAAACTCAAAATTTGTCACCGTTTTATGCACTTTTTATAGATGCAAATGTACTTTTTTTTCTCTCATGCACGAATGACCTTAAATAAAGTTAACCGGCTTTATTCTAAACGATGAATGACTCTTTTTTTTTTTTTTTTAAAGTTAATTTCTTCTCCATCAGGCTGATTTTTATCTCTGCAGTCCGTCATGAATTCTAGTAAATTAATATGGGCCTTTGTTAATGATGACCTGTTCATTACGTTAAACTATATAATGTGAATCACACAGGCAGGGTCACTTACAGGCTACTTATCACTTTACTGCAGAAAAATAATTACATAAGAATTTTTTTTCAAATATTTTAGAAGTTTAATTGGACAAAGAAGAAAAAAAAAGACAAAAGTTATCATCTATATTGTCAGAGTGTTAGAAGAAATATACGAGAAAAGTATTGTATAAGTAAAGGTCAGAAGATGACGATGATCTGCCTGCACTGTTTTTCTTCTACTTGCACAAATTTCTCCAAATCAACTGAATTTTTCTCTGAAAGAAAAGGAGTAAGCCAAATGAAGCTCTTACTTTATCCTCTCCAGATGCTGCAGCTGAACTTTGCGGTCGGCCGGTGCGGGTCTCAGGTCTGAGAAGTCCCTGTGAGCGGCGACTGCAGCGGACGGAGGGTTTTATACATCCAGCCTGCTGCTTTGACGTCAATGCGAGCACTGAGACCCGGTTTGGAAACAGGACAAATATCGAGACGACGAGGCAATACAGTCCTGAGGGGCAGCTGGAGATGCTGTGATCGACAGAAAATAAAGGTTTATTTCCTGTTAGGGCTGGAGGAGGAGAGGGGCTCCTGGGGGCCTTGAAGGGGTCCATGAGGTTAAGCGTTTCCTCTAGAAAGACCTAAGGGAACTTTGGGGATCATCAGTAAAATGTTAATACTAAACTTAAAGTGTCTACTTATTCTTTAATTGAGCTTCAATCCTTCCTGTATTTCAACTCTTTTCTTCATCAGCATATTTTTGATTTTGATTGTTTTGAACATGGATGAGTTGTTCCAGATGATTTATGTTAAATTATTGCTTGTGATCTAATTTCAATCCAGTTTCTCCCTAGCTATAAAGGTGAATTTCCTCTTGCAAACTTCTGAATTTGGGGTCTATGATTTTAAATAACACTTACTCTGGCTTAAAGTCAACATATTACATATTCTACCTTAAATAGGTAGAATTATACAGGCAAATTAAGGATGACTGTAAGTGCGAAACATTTTTAAGCCAAAGTGGGAAACATGAGGGAAATTACAACAAATGACATCAATATGTGCTAATATAACACTTAATTTCTGACCAGCTGCCTTGTATAGCAAGGTTATATCAACTAGAAACTGATGAAATAACTTGTTATTAACTCTTAAGCATTTGCAGTAAAAAAAAAAAAAAAAAGAGAAAATCCCTTGAAGTCAGTGAACGTGGGAGCTCTCCGTGGTGCTGAACTTGCTGCTTCTAGTCTGAAACTCTGCCGGTCATATACACAAAACACATACACGTTTCATGATAAGTTTAATGCATGATGTTTAGATCAGAGCTTTTGAATACACAACTGGCCCCCAGATTAAAGTAAAATTGCAATAACCACTCTATAAATTATTTAATTAGGAGAATTAGGGGTTACATTTGTTGTCAGAATTAGAACTGTTGTCCTCTAGCACTTGCCAAACTTGAATACTAACAAATTTTGAACCTTTATCTTTATTTCACATGACAGTTTAATGTATTTTTGTCTTTCTCTGTACTCATCTTCCAGGTAAAAATTGGTGTTTTAAGAACATGGTGACAGCTGTCTGATCATTTCTGATTTTCCGACATCAACTCACTCCATTAACCAAATGCAAACACTTATTTTACAGAGAGCAACATTCATAAAAAGTATTGATGAAGCCGATGTTTCCCATTTTTAACGTTACACAGTGACTTATCTATGCAAGGAACACAAAGAGATACTTCAAATTTGAAAGCAAGTTTTTTTAGGGTCTTTCAAGAAGAACCATTTTGCCTTTGAAGTACATTAAGACCAGATGCATTACATGAAATTTATTCTGTTTGTTTGCATCAGATTTTAAGTTAAAAATTCTACATATTGTACATCGCCACAAGTAACTGATAATCTACAGTTCCAACCAACCTAAAATCTGAACATTATTCCTGAAGCTAAAAAAGCCATTTACAATGAAATACTGATCATTTTAAACGCAGATGTCAGCTTCATCACATCTCATGTACAGGTTAGGGTGTAAACAACACTATGTAGTGCATCTTAACTGAATTCCCTTGATTTAAAGACACAGTGAGTTTTGGTGCTGAATCAAAGTGGATTCCAGCTCTGGTAAGAGGCTATTTGGCGGCTTTTCAGTGGATTCGTCAGACGTTTTCCGCTCGCTTTTTCCTCATATAGCCCGAATGTGTTTGTATGGGAAAAATGTGTGCAGCTCATTTGGTTGAGAGCCGAGCTCAGCAGCCTGCACATCTCCCTCCAAACAAAACCCAGCCAGCCAGAAGTTAGCGAGGTCAAACACACCATTGACATAAATTTCTGTAAAACTTTATTAGCTTATGCGTCAGAGATGTGCTTTATTACAAATGTCCACATTTTGTGTATGAAGATTCCACGTACAGTGAAAAATAAAGGAGAAATCAACACCTTAACAGCGACTGTCCATGAATCAGTGGATTCAAGGGTCTTTTTTGTGGTTGAGGTTGAATTTACAGCAAGTTGACAAAAAAACAATTTAACAATAGTGAAGGAAATGCTTGATTTCTTGAGGAGTTAGATTACAAGATCAAAACCAATCTCTTGTCAGTTTGGGAAAACTGAAGCTAGGCCCTGCAGCCACTTAGTTTAGCTTAGCATAGAGAGTGAAAAGAGTGGGAAACAGCTAGCCTAGCTCTGTCAAGATGTAAAGAAATCCATAAAACAGTTCTTCTAAAAGGTCAATATTTAACACTTTATCCTTTGTTTAATGTGTATAAAAATTTGGTGTAAAATGACAAGGTGCTGTTTTACAGACTAATTCTTAGCCAGCTGCAGCTGCCAGGAAACAGGAAGTTGCTGCGCCTGTCAAGAGATATTATAGCACATATCTAAAACTGCAACTTGTTTATAGACTTTGTTTTTCCTTGAATAATCAAACAAACAAAATCTGAAATTTAAATAAGTGAACTTCAGAGGTGCTGGTAGGCAGATTTTGCCACCTTCAGACAAAGTCAGGCTAGCTGTGTTTCTCTATTACTATCTTTTGTGCAAAGCTAAGCTAATCAGCTGTAGGCCTGTTATTTACCCTGGAGACATGAGAGTGGTATCATCTGACTCTCACCAAGAAGCAGATTTGTGCATTTCCTCATAAGTCAAATTATTATTGTCTGTTAATTAGCATCAAAGAACAAGTGTGTTTTCCCAGAGCCATGACTTTCTTTAACAGACAATGCTAGTTACATTACCAAAAGAAGCCTCAATAGACCAGGATGCATTGCAACTGTTAAGATTTTGTAATATGTGGGTTAAGATTTTCGCTTTTTTATTATTCATTTATATATATTTACATACATACATGTTTGTTTAAAATGCATTGTGGGAAATGCAGTTCAACTGTCGATAAAGTAGAAGTACATAGATCAGGCAGGTGAAAACATAATAAGCAAATCAAAAACGTGCACATTACAATACATTATTACAAATAATGGAACATATTAAAATCCTTGGAACACTTCCTTCAATGTAAGACAAACAGTAAGACAAACATTTATCTATTATCCTGCAAATAAATGATCCTTTATCAATTATTTCAAGTGGTCAACAAAACATTAAACAGATTAGAAAAGTTTCCTCTAAAACAAGTCGGTAGTAATATATGAGTGAGTGTCTATGGCACCACCGCCAAATCCAATTTCCATAAATAACAAACTTTCACAGACATTTCTGCAAATGCAAGTTTGACTTTCAAGTGTGAATTTGTCATTCAGAGTAGACGAGCACTCTCTCCCGACCTTTATGAGTGACTCAGTCACAGTTTTACACATTGGAAATACCAGAAGACTCAGTAACATAGAGTAAGTTAGACAGAACGGCCCAGTGTAAAATCATCATCATCATCATTATCAACAGTAACAACACAGGCCGGACTTGTGATCATCGTTCACATCTTATTGGCCTTCCAGGTTAGGTAGGAGTTCCAGCCGACGGCGACAATCTGAACGACGGCCAACCTGCAAGCAGAAATCACGTGTTTATTCAGTATGGACTTCAACAGAGTGTCTGAGGGTTTAATCAAGACTAAATTAATGCTTTTATTGTGAAATTTAAAGGTAAAGGTACTTTATTAGTCACACATACAGTGAAATGTGTTCTCTGCATCGAACCCATCCCTGAAGAGCAGTGGGCAGCCACAGCCCAGCGCCCAGGGACCAACTCCAGATGTTTTGAGCCAGTACATCGGTCAAGACTGGAGATAGACCTATATACGGGTTTTTATGGTGGGGGAACCGGAGGAAACCCATGCGAACATGGGGGAGAACTCAGGATTCCCCAGCCGGGAATTGAACCCAGAGAGGGGGTTGCTATGAGGTGACAGTGCTAACCACTAAGCCACCGTGTTTCACAACTGAAAACTGATGAAAGTAAATTGTACGGCTGTCTGGCTCACATGAGCTTCTTTCTGATTTGTAACAAATACTCATAAAAATGCAGAAACTGCCGCAACTGTTTGCAAACAACATCCAAATTTTGCACTTTTTTCCCAACTCAAGTTATTCAGGCGAGGCAGGACGCATATTAGATTCCTGTCTTTGAACTTTACATAAACTTCACGTCATCCATGCAACTTTATCGTTTATGATAAAATGATCAATTCTTACCTGTGGTGAAGAGGGATGAAGTAGAAGTTAGCGATCTGGACTGCCGGCCATAACTGAAACATGTAAAAAAAGACATTCAGGTGAGATTTCATGAGGTCATGTGAAACTTGATATCAATCCAAATGTTTATTTGAGCAAAACAGATACATGAGAAAAAGTACGACACAAAAATGGAAAATCATAAAGAAGAAACTTACATAGTAATTTGAGATCAGTGCATCTGTGTAATCCTGTGAATAGTTAAAAATCTTTTATTAATTATGTCACCATTATAAGTGCAAAGTCTCTAAACCAGAAGATTTTTTCAAAGAAAATCATAAACTAAAATTTGCTCCTAACTAACAAAAAACCAGTGTTATGTCAACGATAAAACAATTATTTGCAGCCAAGCTGCTTGAAAGCTGAAGCTCTAAAACAGAAAATGCATCTTTATTGACTTCTGAGGATTGAAAAGTTTTAAGACATCCATCTTTGATGGACGTAAAAGGAAAAATTTACCCTCAGTTTGACTCACAGGATAAAACCAGCACTAACCGGCTGTCATTTTTAACTGAAATTAGGTTTTTCAAGGATGACAGACACACGTCTGGTCAGAAATTGCTGCCAGTTGAGTTTGGTTTTGATATTTAACATCTCTACACAAACTTTAAAACTTTTGGCTCCTGCTCAGGTTTCCGGTTCAGCCCTCCAACATTTTCCATCACTGAACAGTTGAAACTGCCAGTGGGGGATGAAGTGAGAAATGGTGATGTGATGAAACTACAGTTGGTGGGATGTTTCCTTCCAAAACAAAGCAAGGATGGACGTTTTACAGCCAAAAATATCAGCAGCAGGCCAAGTAACTGTTGAGTAATTGTTAATGATCGCCGTCTCTGTCAGCCCCCTATAGATACTGTATATTCGAATGTGTTTACCACTATCCCACAAATCAACATTTTATCACGGCCAAACATATATGGGATTTTTGGTGCTGATGCACATAACAGTATTAGGGAGCGAGAAAATATTTCTATTAAATGTACATATAATATCAGCTGAATGCGGGAATCAAATACCTGTGACAGAGACGGAGGCGGGATATCTGACATTTGACCAAACTTTATTCTAACATCAGTGCACTGAACAGTAAATACTTCTTGTATTATTTAGTAAGTAATGAAACCGCCATCTGCTGGACAAACTACATAATTACACAATTTTAAATCATTAGTCCAAGCATTTTTTCAAGTCTTAAAAAAAAAAACTGATTAAATATAGTGCAGAACATATATGTGGATATATCTGCGATAGGCCAATATCTGCTAATAATATCAGCAAACCGATACAGCGGTCAGGCCCTTTATTTTATAGACGCAAAATTACCGTCCTAAAACTACACTCATCTGTGATGATAGGTTTTGATTACAGCCAAAAATGTATGTATCAAATGAGGTACTCTACTGGTACCTGTGTAACTTTAAGAGTACTAGTGTTGGTTCTGGTACTGTAATTTTTTTTAATGATATTCAACCCCTGTGTGGTCCAGCAATAAAAAATATATATATATATATATATATATAAATG
>JAQLOL010000010.1:23621144-23631166 GCA_029783665.1 Naso thynnoides | reverse complement strand
TCCTCTCCCTTCACTGGCTGTCAGTGACCTCTAATACAGGTTGGTTTTCCCCTCATGCTCTGTCCAGTTTCCTGCAGTCTGGTCCTTTTTAAGCGGGGCCACATCAGCCACAGTACAGCCGAGTGTGAAATTGTAATCGGTCACCGCGGCACGTTGACAATAACAGATTGCCCACTAAAGATAATGTCCACCTCTCCCCGCACGTATCCCCACTCATGCCAATCCGATGTGTTTAACCACGGAACATTGGCTCTGCGCATGCCAAACACACGCCGCACACACATGCAAATTGTGCACAGACCCGAAGTCTCTCTGTCACAGCTCATTTTACAGCTGCTGGCAGATATTTTACTGTGCTGATCAGCAAGATGGAAGCCTGCAGCAAAAACGGCCCCAGAGAAGCCGGAGCATTATCAGCACAAAATTGCTGAATGGACATATAAGCACAAATGTTACCCAGGCTGACAGTGCTAAACTGATAAGCTGATTATTAATAAGTAAGTTGAGAAAATTAATTAACATTTTTGCGAACCAATTAATCATCTAAAGGTGCAGATTGTAAAACAGGGGGCAGTTTATCACAAGTGTAACCTGCTGCTCAGGAAACTCTTTCCTTTAGCTCTCCTTTGCTATAACTAGAGCCTGACTGATGTGAGATTTTTGGGACTGTTGCCGATACCGATATCACAAAGAAAGAAAATTCTGTAATCAAACATGTAGTTCGATAATATGTATATAATATCAGCTGAATGCAGTTATCAAATATTTGTGACAAAGATATGTAAAGGAGGGGCAGGGTAGCTTACATTAAACAAGCTACTTTCCAAAAGGCCGGTGCACTAAACAGTAACTATGCACTTATTATTTATCAAATAAATAGACAAACTATGAAATTACACCATTTAAAATCACTAGTCCAAGCTTTTCTTCTGGCCCCAAAGAACAGTTTTAATATCGGTGCATATCAGAGAGCATATACGCTGATTAAAGGTGTGAATCTTCACTGGCCTCTTGATTCGATTCAATCATGATTCACCTGTCTAAGATTCTGGATGCACCTGCAATGTGCCGCTTCCTTAATTTTCTAGCATTTATTAATGCATAGTACACACGACTACTTTGTCATCAAGTAACGCGAGCAGTGAGATAAACCTGAACTCCCATTTTTTTTTGGAAAAATGCTTTGAGAAGTTACATTGTCCGCCACATATTGATTTTTTATTTGTGGAGTTGCGCATCCTCTTCACTCACTCGAGACAGCGCAGCAGTGAGTAGCATGATTTTATGTACTGCGATACAGTGGGTGGCTTCTAGTTTGTCAGCAAAAGAAACGAAGAAGAGGAGCATCCTGCTGTCTCAGAAGGAGAATGTAAACAGGACTTTAGATGTAAAGTAATGTTGGCAGCTAAGTTGAAGAAAGCTGGAACTGAGTTGGTGGTAGCAGCTCAACACGAGTGAAGCTGTTAAACCAGCGGCATTCTAAAGTCAAAGACGTAACAGCTTCATGGTAGCACCGCTAACAGGACAAGCTAAGTTCGGCTAATGGCTGCGCTCATGCTGTGGCCTCTTTTTGGACACTTAGATGTTGTAAGTATTGACTGGGCATGTTGGTGGAAAAGCGTTACGGTTCATTTTATACTATAATGTTTTCGATAATGCTGCATCAACGCAGAATCTCCCACATTGCGATGCATCTTATGATCGAGAAATTTCCACACCTCTAACGCTGATTCTGATCTATCTGCAACAGGCCAATATCAGACAATAATAAACCATATATCTGTCTGACACTAGCAGCAACATACAGATGAAAAGAAGTAGATGGCAGCTGCCTGATCCCTCACCAATAACAAAGGCCTCTTTGAAGGTGGTCCCAGTGACATTGTACCATGGCGGTCTGCCAGCGGTGTAGATCGTCCGTTTGTTTGTCCTCAGCAATGGAGGCTCGGTCTTCGACTGGCTCGTGGTCCGTTTTTGTGGCGACAGAGACGGGGTCAGAGGGCAACGAGGGACACAGTTTGGGAGGCCATCCAGGGAATCATCCCCACTCCCACTGCAGTTAAAGACAGGAGGACATCACAAGCCACAGTCAGAGAGCAGCACATTGATTCTTCTCTACAGATTTTGTTCACAGGCCTCTATATACTGTCCTTAAAATATAAGCCTTATAAACCGAGTCTGATAAACCGCAATATGTTGAAACAGAACACATGTGATTGGTCAGCAAGTTTCTAATAGGCCAGGCTTGATTTGAAGAAACAGAGCAGGCAGACACTGTAACCAAAGAGAGAGCATCAATCATGCCTGATCAAAATTTTATTTGTGGAATCAAGAACAGTGAGTGAAATACGCCAAAAAATATTTTTTCTGCCCTTATTGATACGCAGTTCCAAAATTCAATTAATAACCAGCGACCCTAGTCTACCTTAACTCAGACATAACAATTGAAATGAAAAACTAATATGAAAAGATGTTGCTGAATAAATCATACATGCTTGAATAAAAGGGATGTATTTGGAGACTTTGTGGCAGAATGGATGTGATTCGCTGCCTGCATGCTCACGAGTTCCACTTATTTTCTTAACTAGATGCCATCAGAGATGCCTTGTATGCTCATATTTGGCCCCATGCTGCTGTTCCATTACAGGCATTGAAACGTTCAGTAGTATCTGCAGGTTCCACAGAGCTCATTTTAAGACTGGTCCTAAGAGTTAAAAGTAGGAATTTGGCTGTTAAGACCTGAAAAAAGACTTTTAAAAAAGGCTTAAGCTTGATTGGCCAGAACTTGATTATTTAAAGCCTTTGTTATTGTTTGACTTTGTGAACCTGCAGATGCTCTGTTGTCCTGCGGAGAGATGAGAGGGAGTCTGAGCACTCTGGCGTCTCCCTCTGAACTCTTCTCTCCACTGTGAGGTCTCTGCTGTCGGTGTGGTTGAGGGGGAGGAAGGGAGAACTTGCCAACACTCCCCAGGAAATCACATCGCTGCCCTGGACACAGTAGCGCACAGAGTAGGGCCAGCATTCACATGAGTAAGGCTATCATCACTTGGCTGGGACACTTCATGAATAGAATCCAACAGTCTCACTTGTGCCGGTGGAAAAAAATTAAAGTTATATTAAAACTATGAAAACGGCAATTTTATATTGCTTGCTTGTCCATCGACAAAAACATCTTGTATGTACAAGACAGACAAAGGTCAGCTGGAGCATTGACTTACTATAGATAAGATTAAAACTTTTAAGAACAGTTTGAAATGCTTCTTTCTTCCCCAAAATATTTCTAATTCTAAAGGTTCTGCATGGTGACCTGGATGTGCATGTGCAGCTGTAGTAGCTCAGGTGTTAAAGCGGAGAGGACATCATTTGGAGCTACTTTGAATTTCTAACTCATAACAGAGGTGTCTTCATTACTATTTAGAAAAGGTAATGAGAAAGCCTTTGGGAGCCTGCTAAGACTTCCCCGAAAATTAAGAGACCAAAATCTGCAGCAGCACATAAACCACAAAGTAGGCCCCAACCGACATATCTATTTACCAATATTATCGGCCAATATTTTCCTACTGCAGAGATATCGGTATCTATTAGTATCGGCACATTTGTTCTCCGATAAATGCCGATTTTAAACTGTTTTTTAAGGCTGAAAAAAATACTTGGACTAGTGATTTAAAATGGCATAATAACGTAGTTTGTCCAGCAGAGGGTAGTCCCTTATTTAATTGGTAACAAGTGAAGTGTTAACTGTTTGGTGCACTGGTGTTGTGGTAAAGTTTGTTAGATATCCTGCCTCCATTACATATCTTTTTCCACACATACTTGGTAATTACCACATTTAAACTGTTATAAATAGAATTAAAATGGGATATCCAAGAAGTCCTTTCAAAGTTTCTTGGAAAAAAACAAAAAAAGAAAAACGCCACTCCGTCTTGCAGGCAAACAAAACACAACAATGCGTATGGTCCTCACGTCTTCATCAGGGTCTGACAACCACTCAATTATTCTGAATTTTGTACCAGCCACGGTGACACACACACTTGCTTCTTTGTGTTGGCAACAGAGGGCCCAAGCAAATATAGACCTGTGGATCCAAATTACAAACACCAATAATGTTGATAAGTGGCTCATTAACAGACACCTGAAGGATATCAGCCAATATATTGGATATTGGAATTTTCTTACTCCCTAATATCATTATTGGCATTGGCCCCAAATATCCCATATCAGTTGGGCCCTGCTACATAGTGTGTTTTATCTGGTATTTTTCATCAGGTAATCAAATAGTAAATACATCCACTTTCAAACAGGCTTTGGGTATATGGTAAAATGCAACATAATAGATCTAGGTGCTCTTTTCAGCATTCACGCTAATTCATTTCACATATACCCGGAAAGCTGTTCGCACATGCAGCTACAGGATGTCCCGATTCACACAACCAAGTCTGCATGGCAGCCAGACACCTGACCCCTCTGCACATCCTCAGTGCTACGTGTTACGAATCAGCAAGCGATAGCCATGACGTAGCATTAGCGTTGTGATAAGAAGGGAAACAGCACATTCCATCTTCTAGCAAAACCACGCTGATCTTTTGCTTATTAACATTTACATTAGCACATTATTATAGAGCTACTATCATACAAAGGGGTTGTTTCCGAGTAAGTTACTAATGCCGAATTTACCAGACGACACCAAAATGCTGTAAGACATTGTTATATTGCTTATACACGTTCGCCAAAAAGATAAAATGTACAATTTAACAATTTTCCAATTGAGTCTGGTGTAACGTTCCTTATATTGAAGAGAGAGACCGTTATTAGTGCTGGTTAATCCAAAGAAAGATACGCAACTAGTATAGCTAGCAAAAGAACCTCAACGTAATATTTTACGACTTGGCAAAGACCACCCTGTTGTTCTTTTAATGTTAATGTTTGTTGAAATGTCCTCTCCTCTTTGTACCTCGCTTTTGTGCAATGCAGCCCCGCGAACACAATGCGTGGGTCTGCCTGTGGAAGCTAGCCAGTTAGCCGCGTTAACCAGCTCGCACTAGCCGGTTTCACTGCGTTGCTGCCCTGCGGTGTTCTGACTCGTGCCACAGACGTTATTACTTCATGTTTTACCTGTCAGACCTTGACATAGACCTGTCTGCCTCCATCCCTTCATCTGTCTGCTGTTCGTCTGGTTTTCTGTCGCTGCTCGTTGTTTCCATGTCTGCTCGGAGCGGCGCGGAAACCAAACACAGAAAGCGTCATGACGTCAGGAGCCGTCCGCTGATGCTGCATTTAAAGTAGCCGGAATTCTTTTGCCCTTTAAAAACCTTCATTGGTTCATAATTCACAATTCGTATGATAACAACAGAAGTTATAGTAGGGCTAGAAGTTCGGGTAAATTAAACAATTAAACGTCTAAATAACCGCAGATCAGTTCACAACGTTGTTCTTTTGGCAGCATCTGACACGTCAAACAAAAATGTAGCTGTTTTTTTTTTTTGTCAGAAAATGTGCAACGATAAAAGTAAGTGATGTGTGTGAGCATTTTACTCACCACTTTTTCCATGTTAAACTCAATAAAGGAGACAAAAGAAAAGGCAGACAAAACAAAAAAGACTTAAATTTGCACTGACGGGAGTTTCTTTTAGCTTATAAACTTTTTCAAACACTGTTATCCTCAATTTTAACATGATAGCGACGCAGCACAATGAAGAGAAAAGTGACTTGAAGTTAAAAATGAAATGCTATCATCAAATAAAGCTAAAATATTAGGTTTTGGGCTACTGTCTTTGCTTACACCAGAAGCCTCCTCAGCAACAAATTGGCAATAGGCTGGTTTATTGTTAATCAGAAAAGGTAGCCTAGACCACTAGATGTTTTCAGCCCTGTGCTTGAAAATTCAACGCCGTGACATTAAATGCAACACAAATCTTTATTATACGCACAGCGGCTAAACAAGCTGATTAAGATTTATCAAACACAGGTTATGTTTGTCCAATTGGCACTTGAAAGCATCATTCGCGTGGCGATCATGAATGATATATATTGCCTCCTAAACCTGGCGTGCTTATATCCCATAATTTAGGCCTTTTAGGCTGTCATAAATTCAGGAACTGAACTTAAGGCTATGGGTGATTTTTTTATTATTATTATTTAATTAAAAAAACAACAACAACAATTTATTCATTGAGCCTAGTCTGTTCTGGAAGGCGTCATATAGCCTATGTTGACGCTGAGGGGTTTTACATATTAACCTATGTATGTCTATAACTAAACACAACTAAGCTACATCTTTAAGTCACTCCTTACAGATTGACATTATAACATCTATTACATGAATTTATGCCCTACGTAGACATATTGGGCCTTAAACAGGCCTATGGATCTTTTATTGCACAATCATGCCTTTTATTTATTTACTGTTTGCTGCACAAATAGGCTATGAAAATAATTTTTAACATTTAAACAATTAATCTGAGCTCGATCTACCTTTGCCTACAGGACACTGTAGTGGCCATGATTCAGGCTAGCTCATGATTTTAACTCGAGGATTTTTATTTATTTATTTATTTATTTATTTATTTTAAAAACTCTTGGACACAGAGAAATGTACGTATGTACTTATAGCGTTGGTCTAGATTTCCAACACAGCCCTTAGGCTGTATCTTTTCCTCATGGCACAGCTAAGTCTGCTTTTACATCGCTGTCAGTGATGAAAATTAATCTAAGACAAACTGATTTAAAATCTTATTTCGAGAGCGGCTCTTATTTGTTTGAATGTCTGCATGCATTACCATAGGCTGTGAAGTGTGACTGACAGCTGTGGGCTTTTTGAAAAACGTGTGAGCTCATAATTTTGCAGGAAAGTGAAGCCTACAGGCATTGTTCAGCTAAAATGGGTTAATCTGTTGAAATTCAAAACGCAAACATCTGCTTCCGAGCTCAAACACACACAGCCTGCAGTTTCTGTGAATGAACTGACTTTAGTTCATGCTTCAGACTGAGCCAGCGGAGGTCCTGCCTGCCTCAGTCACACGCTGCTCGTCCTGTGCACTCGCAGCAGCTGCCGTGTTCAGTGCGCTGCTGCTCCCTGCAGCTGCATATTCGAGGCTACCACTCCAGTCCAATTAAAACCTCCCTCCAAAAACCCGCATGTGGTTTCCTCCTCCTACCTCTCGCCACCGCAATGAAGGAATTTATCCGTCTGTTCTGAAGTCTCTCCGCTCACAGAAATGAGGTCTCGGCTGACTTTTGCCCGCGTCGAGTGAACATCAGGGAACGGACCTGTCGAGTCTCACCGGCAACTCCCGCAGCATCCTCCAAAAGAAGACAGAAAAAAAAATCACCTTTACTTCCGACTCTCTCAGGCAGGACAGCGACTGTCTGCAGGCTGCTTACATGGATAATAACGCTGCGAATTCGGAGAAATCTCAACTGATACACGAGAAGAATGCGAAAATGTATTCTCTAAAACTGCAAAGGTAGGGACAGCTCACGCTTCACATGACCGCAGCTGCATGGAAAATAATGCTGCAGCCCACATGTGAAATGTGACATGCGATTCAAGAAAATATGTGGGCTAGAAGAAGAAAAGTATTTGGTCACAAGAAGTTTAAAGAAACTGGACAATGAGAAGGTCGCTCGTCTCTTTTTGTGTGTGTGAGTGTGTGTGAAGAAAAGAAGCAGTTTGAAGTGCAAAAGTAAATATTTTTGTGCTCTGCAGGATAAAGCCCGTGTTGTTGCTGTGGGCTGTTTGTGTAGTGCGGCTCCTGTGCAACGTGTGACGGGAGCAGTTGTCACCGGGGTGCATGTTAAGCAGGCTGCTGCTCTTACGGGCTGTTTTATGTGAATGAACAAATTCATTTCCATGCTTGGCTTGTTTCTGGACAGCCTGTGTGACAAATGGCCCCGGGGCCAGTTCACTGAGCAATGCTAAAAACTCATCATCTGTTATTAGCGAGGCAGAAGAGGCTCCCTGCACGTCCAGCCTGCATGGGACGGAAAGAAATGGAAATGACCGAGATTAATAACACAGTAAACTGTAGATCCAGGGAAGTTTATTATTTTTAATGCAACTATATGAAAAAACAGCCCGTTTGTCACAGCCTAGTCTATTTTTTTAAACAAAAATATAAAGCAGGCCTGTTGTCTTTTGTCTTTTTCTTTACAAAATAGTAGGCTATGATTTTGAGAAGATTTGCCTTTTATAGCACAAAAACTGCTCCCTGTTCTGAAAAACGATAGCCTAGAAATTAGCTTGCAAGTTTAATAGCCAGTAGACTACCTTTTAAATCTTAGAGGATATAATTAGGCCCAAAATAACAACTACATGTAAAAAAAAAAAATTTAAAAAAAATTAAAGTCCACTTATAAGCCTATATGTTAAATGAATAGCCTAATTAAAAAGAATCCAAAGGTTTAAATGTAAGCTGTAATCTTGGGCAGGCTTTTCCGACACCAAAATTGGCCTGTTGCGAATCAAAAAGATTTTTTTTTTCCTCCTACACATCAAAGATGCAGCAAACAGACTGCAGCTTTAGCTCTGTTAGTTCAATATAAGGCCAGATGCTGCAGAAACACACCTGCCGGGTTTGACCATCCACCTGCTCTGATTTGTAACATTGGAAATGTCGGCCTATAAAATCATTTCTCAGGCGTTGTTAAAAAACCGTTGTTTCAGACTGCGGGCTGGTTGGAAGTGAATTGATCCCATTGATAAACTCTCTCGCGCTCTCACATCAGCCGTTTCTCACTTTTAGAGCCAATCAGTCCAACAAGGTTAAAGGCTGTGAGCTGACAGACGTGTGATTTTTCATTAAGAGGTTCAACACATTTTTAAATCAGTTTAATCAGGATGTTTTTGCAATTTGGGCCTCTGAAAAATGTCTTGATAAAAATGATTCTCTGGTAATTAAAGAAATGATTATTATGGTTAGGGAGAAGGTGTGTGTGTGTGTGTGTGTGATAGAGAGAGGCATATGGCACCACATTCAGGATTTCATGCACCATTTGCACTGCGTGCGTTTCCATTTGTGTGCGTGCATGCATGTGCGTGTGTGCGTGAGCGCGTATGTGCGCACATGTGTGCGCGCGCTTGTTTTATGTGTGTGTGTTCACTGTGCAATCCTTCGCAGTTTTTCCCAGCTTGCAGCGAAGTGTTTTTATCCTTAGTGGCTGAAGAAGTAGCCCAGCCGAGGCTGCATGCCTTTAAAAGAAAAGCAGCAACATCATAGAAATTTTGGTTTAGGCCTACAAGAAAAATGTCTATTTAGGCCTACTTAAGAAAATGTGCATTAGAAGGCTAATTAAGTGTCGGCTACAAAAAGCAAAATAACTCATTCTGCAGGGTGGCCCATGTCAGGATAATATAGGTTAGCTGGGTTATATCACCGATGCGTTCAGCATCACTAATGCTGCAGCTGATAAAGGTGAAGCTGATTTCAAACCCCTTAAATACTGCCAGGCTACGTCATAATGACCAGGTTATGTGTATTTTTCATTAATAATAATATAACTCTGTAGTAATGTTGTGGAACATATTGGAGTAAGAAGCACAATGAAGTGGAATACAATTGCAAAGTAGGCTAAATTAGAAATACACGAATAAGTATCTGAGTAAATGTACTTAGTTACATTTCAGCATTACTGAGCAAACACATCCAGGCCTAAAATGTCCACCCAACCCAACAGGCCTATAACACATTTTCAGAATCGGCAAAATTCAAAGAAAAAAAATAGTGAAAATAGAAAAAGAAAGATAATTATTTTTTTGTATAAGCCTGCTAATAAACTTCAACAGAAGACAACGTGACATGTGTACAGATATGCTGCCTGTAAGCATGAAGATGCATAAAATGAATTTAAACAGATGAAGAAAACATTTATTTTTTTTTTAACCCATTCTTGTCCCAAATTGCTAAATTTAAATAAAACTTCTTTCCTTTGGTTTCATAGTTGTAGGGAGGGACCTCTTGTTAGCCTCTCATTTCAAAGGCAGTCATGCCTCTCAGTGAGACTTTCTGCTGAGACCTCCTTTGTTA